>JAEUYN010000776.1:0-37433 GCA_018257835.1 Euura lappo | reverse complement strand
GGGGGTCGAGCTGAGTAAATTAACCCCAAGAACGTGTGTCCAGCGGAGTCGCGTTTGCGAGATACGGCCGGTTAAAAAGTCGCGCTAGCGTTGGTATTTAACAGCCAGATTGACAGGGAAAATCAGTCGGTATTCTGGTTTGAGGTGCGCACGACCTTTTCATGAACAAATTTCAACGAATAAAGTCTTTGAGCTTATTATTATTAATCTGGGAATGATTGTTAACCGTATTAGTGATTAAGTGTGCCTAAATACCAGACTGCCGAACGATCTCCGCTGCGAATTTGACTGCTAAATACCAATGCTAGCGCGACTTTTTAATCGGCCGTATCTCGCGAACGCGACCTCGCGGACCAAATGTTATTGGGGTCAATTTACTCAGCTCCACCCCCTCTATTACCCCTATCATTTTGCGCATTTAATTTTGGGACACCCTTTATACATTTCCCACACTCACATTCGCCAATATCTGTGCTTTTCAGCGCAAACACCATTTCTTGTTGTATTTCATCTATTTTCATACACTTTCGTCCCAGAGTAATAATCTACGTACAGCCATTTTTTTCCAGCTTCATTTATATCATCACGGATTGTCGACTTTCGTCTAATCGATTTAGACTTAATTAATCATTTTGTTAGCTTCTGTAAGATTGCCCACAGGTTTGAATAGCTATCGGACGATTCTCAACATATCAAGGTTATTTTACAATTCAACCCGCAATGATCACACCTCAGTAGATTCATAATATCATTTATCGTAATAGCGCACAGCGGTTTTTCCCCCTCTCCGCAGGCTATATTACTGTTTCACACCGGGTTAATTCGACCCGAGCCAACTTTGCGCGATTACTGGAGCAAGACAATAACGTGTTATATTTTCGTATAAAAATTCAGAGACACAATTTGAACGTTGAACAATATTCCCTATAAAAAAAATTCCCAACTTTTCAATTTTCAATATTTTTTCCAAAAAATTTAGAACGATACTCTTCAGTTACAGTAAACTTTCATCAAAAAATTGGTTTAGTACAGTGTCTTCCAAAATGTATATTCATTTCGAAGGTTAAAGTCGATGATTCGGGGTTGAAAGAATGCAAGTCGTTTATTTACACATTTTTCCGGTTTTTGCCTGTTCACTACTCGTATATCATTCTACTGAAAGACGAATCCGGGTCAAATTGACCCGGTGTTACCATTACGGTCTAACGCATTACTAAAGTTTTTATTTTATTTTATTATCACACAGTTCTTGCTTGTGAGACATACTTTCGACTTTGTAAAATGTGATATTTCCCCAATCCCAAATCAATCTTCTTAATCTTCTCGGCGGCAAGTTATTTATTTCAATGTACACTCGTCATCAAACAACAAACTGCTAATCACAGAAAGAACAATCCAATCAGGTGATGACACGATTATAGTTAACACGATTTTAATAATTCTCAGATGACCGAGGGATATCTTGCTCTCGACATTGTCGATCAGATGGAGGATGACGTCCAAGCGCGGAGGTACTTGCGGGAAGTACGGAGGCGTCTTCGAGATTTGCGCCAGCTCGCAATGGATATCATCGTCGAATTGACACCGGATCTGCAAAGGATTAGGTCCAATGGGATCTCTGTCACGGCACAAGTATGTTTGGCCCCTTGATGTCAAAATTTAATTTTTTATCCGATACTTATTTGTTACTTTTCAGGTCCTATGCGCCCTGAGATTATTCGCCTCAGGTTCGTACCAGCGAGACCGTGGTCAGGATTTTCTCACAGCCATGAGTCAGACTTCGGTGAGTCGTTGCGTGCACGACGTGATAAGAGCGATGGAAAATAGATTTTTCCGTGAAGTGATCAAGTTCCCGGAAACGCCGGAGGAGCGAGAGGCGGCTTGTCTCCAATTCCAACGTGCGAACCAACCATTTCCCGGTGCCATTGGTGCGATCGATTGCACTCATGTTCCAATTCTGACTCCGACGGTGAACGAGGAGGCGTATCTGAATCGTTATTATTCCATCAACGTGCAACTGGTTAGTTCCACTTATACCATTACTACGATACTATTATTGCTTGAATGTAGGTATAATTTTATACAAGGTCAGTAGCAAGCACATGATTACCGAGTTAGAGAAGAAAAAGAATGGAATACAACAATATGTATAAATTGGAGAATAATGGTGTTCATTTTTTAATTTTTCTACTTGTCATAGATATGCGACCCGGATTTCCGCATCCTGAACGTGAATGCAAGATTTGGTGGTTCCCGACACGATTCGGCCATTTGGGCGCAGTCTCCGGTCAGGCTAATGATGGAACTGTACCACAGACAGGGTGACGAAGGAATGTGGTTGCTGGGTGAATAATGATGGACATCATTACCTCATGTGGATCCGTGTTTGTCTTCTCGTATGTCATGAGAATGTCAAATGTTGCAGGTGATAACGGCTATGCGATCGAACCATGGCTCATGACGCCTATCCTTGAGGCCCCGGACGGAACTGCCGAGGCCGCATACACCTCAGCTCACAGCAGGGCACGTTCAACCATTGAACGCTGCAATGCATTACTGAAGTTAGTTTGGAGGCTACTTTCAGGGGTTCGTTTAATACTTAATTTACAAGGAGAGTAGGGACCTTCGATGTCACGGATCGGGTTCCCGTTTCACGTGGTGAAAGTTTAAGACCTCCGAATTAACGTGGTTTTTGATTTTTGATCCAATACGCCTTGGTTGCTGAGATATCGCGATTTGAAATTTAGAGATTTTCGGGCGGAGTGGGGCTCGCGCGTCTACTCCGTTGAGCGTGCACACTGGAACCAAGAGCTGGCGTGGCTGGGGCGGTAAGACGACGGACTAGAACGCTGAAGGTTCGCGGTTCGCGTCCCCGCACATTTTTTTTTTTTCAATTTATTTTCCATATATCTTTTCAATCTCTCATAAGACTTTGCATGCGCAAGCCAGTAGTGTTTATAGGTCCTTTTTGTTTCATAGAAAAATCAGAGTACATATTCCGGGTATTTATGTGTTATAGAAAATCCTGCAGGTGGGTCAGGGCATGCAATATCCCAGGTATTCATGTGTTACGGGAAATTCTACAGGTGGGTCGGGGTATGCAATATTCCAGGTATTCATGTGTTATGGGAAACCCTGCAGGTGGGCCAGGTCATGCAAGATTCCAGGTATTCGTGTGTTATAGAAAATCCTGCAGGTGGGTCAGGGCATGCAATATCCCAGGTATTCATGTGTTACGGGAAATTCTACAGGTGGGTAGGGGTATGCAATATTCCAGGTATTCATGTGTTATGGGAAACCCTGCAGGTGGGCCAGGTCATGCAAAATTCCAGGTATTCATGTGTTATGGGAAATCCTGCAGGTGGGCCGGGTCATGCAATATTCCAGGTATTTATGTCTTCACAAGGTTTGGCCGAAGGGATATTTTTCATTGTTCCGTCACAGGTAAAGACCGGTTTTCGGTCAGGTAATCCATATAGTGCTATATAGGGCCTGAATGTGTGTTCTATGCCATCAGTTTCGCTGCAATTCTCGACGAAGCAAGACGTATTCACTGTGAAAATATTTTTGGTGAAATTATGGAAGACCGTCCAAGTACTTCGGGAGCCGGGAATCCATCTCTTCAGGAGAGTGAAATCGATAATTACGAGTTCATTCATTCGAAAGAAGACGTCACTGATGCTGTGTATGAATGTGTTAAAACTTTGCGTCAGAGGAATATCGTTTTCGATGCCGGAAGTGAAAATCCATCCACGAAATCAACCGTTCTCGCCGAAAAGATGGTCGAAGAAATAATAACAACCATAGAACATGCGGACCTGATAGAAACGGAGGAATTATTTCAGGAAGATGAGAAGATAGAAATTTCCGACGAAACCCAAACAACAGCTACATCCGCCGATTATTCATTAATAAAATCTTCATCGACATCATCTTCAGAGTCTGCGCAGAGTGAATACTGTCCATCCCCAAAACGACCTCGTGGCACGGCACATGTTCCGTTGGAAACGAAAATAAAAATTGTTAATATGGCGAGGGAACACCCGAAGTGGTCGTTGAAGACCCTACACCGACGTGGAGGAACAGCGTTAAAACACAAAGGCCTTCTGAAAATTTGGGAACAAGATATAAAAAACGGAGGAACACCTTTTGATAAATGGCATATGATTGACAATTGGACTTACGATCGATTTGTTGAAGCGAGAAAAAGTATGAAGCCTGTTACCACACGGACGCTCCAACAATGGGCATTAGCTGCCGCGATGCAATACGATAACTTTAATTTTACTGCATCAAAGCAGTGGGTGGAGGATTTCAAAACAAGACATCGGATTCGACAGCGAAAGGTCACCAAATATATCAAACAAACCGAAATGAAATCACCAGAGGCTCTCATGGAAGCTGCAAAACTTTTCCAACAGCAAGTGTCGAAAGTGATTCCAAACTACGATCTAGATTTCGTGATTAACACAGATCAAACTGGCTGTGAGTACCGTGTCGGTGTTAATCGAACGCTGTCACACATGGGAGAGAAAATGGTTAATGTATATTTGGGAGACTTGAATAAAGTAACCCATTCATACACCGCACAGTATTGTATGACAGCTTCTGGTAAATTGCTTCCACATGTCTTCATTTGTTTACAAGAACAAACTGGTAAATTTGGGCCACGAGTTCAAACACATATCAACGAACTGACAAGCATCTGTAAGAACGTTATCGTCACTGCATCAAAATCGGGGAAACTAACTTCGCAATTGTTTGCTGAATTTCTTGAAAAGGTTTTGAAGCCGTACGTGAAACAGGAGGATTTCCTTTTAATAATTGACTCGTGGGGAGGCCAAACTAATTCTTCTCTGTTTGACTCGACCTTCATCAACGAGGACAACGATCCGACCTGCGAATTAAAAATTATTCCCGCAGGTTGTACACCTTATTGCCAACCGTGCGACGTTTATTTCTACAGACAAGTGAAAAATTTCATTAAACGACTGCAGAATAGTACTTATCTATTGCAACAAGACCGCCAGATAAATAGCAGAGACGATGCACTCAAAATACATTCTCTAATCCACCATCAATTGTCCGCGCCTATATTTTGGGATATGTTACAGTATGCGTGGTTTGCAGCCAAATTAACGCCAAACAGATCAGTTTTTCGAAATGTAAACGAAGTTTGCTTTCCTGATAAGATTCGCAAGATTAAATGTGGTTGCGATGGTATAGGATTCATCTTATGTTCGTGGTGTCGTAAGCCTTTGTGCTTCGCTTGCTTTTATGATGGTTTCCACCCCCCAATTTGTCGACATATCAGTAGTAGTGAAGAAGAGTCAGAATGATTGCGTGACACAAAATTTGCATGTATGTCCAATACATTAATTATTTTTTAAACAATTATATTTTTTACGTAATCTTATGTTTTGTTATATAAGTGCCTGCGTTATTACAATAACCATTCTATCATATTATTACATATATATATATATATATATATATATAGATTATAGCATATTGACGTTCATGCAGTGTATAATATTTGAAAATAGAACTGGTAATACATATTTTCGATTTGTCTTATTTACCTGCGCATGCAAAGTCTTATGAGAGATTGAAAAGATATATGGAAAATAAATTGAAAAGAAAAAAAAAAAATGTGCGGGGACGCGAACCGCGAACCTTCAGCGTTCTAGTCCGTCGTCTTACCGCCCCAGCCACGCCAGCTCTTGGTTCCAGTGTGCACGCTCAACGGAGTAGACGCGCGAGCCCCACTCCGCCCGAAAATCTCTAAATTTCAAATCGCGATATCTCAGCAACCAAGGCGTATTAGATCAAAAATCAAAAACCACGTTAATTCGGAGGTCTTAAACTTTCACCACGTGAAACGGGAACCCGATCCGTGACATCGAAGGTCCCTACTCTCCTTGTTAGTAGAACTGACTTTATAGGTGCTTATGGGGAAATGCTAGTCGATGTTTCAATCATCAGCGCCATCTATCGGAAGATGGCGCAACCACCAGGCCGCCATCTATCGGGAGATAGAGTGGTTACAACGAACCACTCTACCTTACCCCTCCGTCGGTATTGCAGTTTTTTTTGCAAGTCGATAATATTTTCGTCGGTATTGCAGTTTTCTACTGAATTCGATAATATTTTCGTCCCCTTTTTCTGAAATCGTGTGTTCTCACACACCTATTCGAGGATTAGACTTGCAACATTCATAATAATATAGATTATTATGCAGTAGTTTTACTACTGTATTTACGAGTATTTCTACCCGGTTTCGCTGAATTTCTACAGCTTTTTCTGTAACAAAACTGACGGTAACCTGATATTTATAATGAATTTCAAGTAATTGAACCAATTATAAATAATCGTTACATTTTTTCAGTCGAGTTAGAGAACTTGAAAGAGTTCTGCATTTTACTACAGGAATTACGAGTATCTCTACTCTCTGTCGCAGAGCTCAGTATCCACAGTATTGTCGCTACAGATAAAATAATAATCTAGATTATTATAAAACCACTGTAATCAGAGTATCTCTACTCTTTTTCGCTGTATCTCTACAGCTCGTACAACACGATGTGTGATATTAGCAGAGCTCAGTATCCACAGTATTGTTGCTACAGATAAAATAATAATCCAGATTATTATAAAACCACTGTAATCAGAGTATCTCTACTCTTTTTCGCTATATCTCTACAGCTCGGACAACACGATATGTGATTGAGCACGGCTCAGTATCCACAGTATTGTTGCTACAGATAAAATAATAATCCAGATTATTATAAAACCACTGTAATCAGAGTATCTCTACTCTTTTTCGCTGCATCTCTGCAGCTTGTGCAACACGATATGTGATATTAGCAGAGCTCAGTATCCACAGTATTGTCGCTACAGATAAAATAATAATCCAGATTATTATAAAACCACTGTAATCAGAGTATCTCTACTCTTTTTCGCTATATCTCTACAGCTCGGACAACACGATATGTGATATTAGCAGAGCTCAGTATCCACAGTATTGTTGCTACAGATAAAATAATAATCAGATTATTATAAAACCACTGTAATCAGAGTATCTCTACTCTTTTCGCTATATCTCTACAGCTCGTACAACACGATATGTGATATTAGCAGAGCTCAGTATCCACAGTATTGTTGCTACAGATAAAATAATAATCCAGATTATTATAAAACCACTGTAATCAGAGTATCTCTACTCTTTTTCGCTATATCTCTACAGCTCGGACAACACGATATGTGATTGCTCAGTATCCACAGTATTGTTGCTAATCCAGATTATTATAAAACCACTGTAATCAGAGTATCTCTAAACACGATATGTGATTGAGCACGGCTCAGTATCCACAGTATTGTTGCTACAGATAAAATAATAATCCAGATTATTATAAAACCACTGTAATCAGAGTATCTCTACTCTTTTTCGCTATATCTCTACAGCTCGGACAACACGATATGTGATTGAGCACGGCTCAGTATCCACAGTATTGTTGCTACAGATAAAATAATAATCCAGATTATTATAAAACCACTGTAATCAGAGTATCTCTACTCTTTTTCGCTGCATCTCTGCAGCTTGTGCAACACGATATGTGATATTAGCAGAGCTCAGTATCCACAGTATTGTCGCTACAGATAAAATAATAATCCAGATTATTATAAAACCACTGTAATCAGAGTATCTCTACTCTTTTTGGCTGTATCTCTACAGCTCGTACAACACGATGTGTGATATTAGCAGAGCTCAGTATCCACAGTATTGTCGCTACAGATAAAATAATAATCCAGATTATTATAAAACCACTGTAATCAGAGTATCTCTACTCTTTTTCGCTATATCTCTACAGCTCGGACAACACGATATGTGATTGAGCACGGCTCAGTATCCACAGTATTGTTGCTACAGATAAAATAATAATCCAGATTATTATAAAACCACTGTAATCAGAGTATCTCTACTCTTTTTCGCTATATCTCTACAGCTCGGACAACACGATATGTGATTGAGCACAGCTCAGTATCCACAGTATTGTCGCTACAGATAAAATAATAATCCAGATTATTATAAAACCACTGTAATCAGAGTATCTCTACTCTTTTTCGCTATATCTCTACAGCTCGGACAACACGATATGTGATATTAGCAGAGCTCATATCCACAGTATTGTTGCTACAGATGGAATAATAATCTAGATTATTATGCAGTAGTTTTACCACTATAATCAGAGTATCTCTACTCTCTTTCGCTATATCGCTACAGCTCGTACAACACGATATGTGATATTAGCAGAGCTCATATCCACAGTATTGTTGCTACAGATGGAATAATAATCTAGATTAATATGCAGTAGTTTTACCACTGTAATCAGAGTATCTCTACTCTTTTTCGCTATATCTCTACAGCTCGGACAACACGATATGTGATTGAGCACAGCTCATATCCACAGTATTGTTGTTACAGATAAAACAATAATATAGATTATTATACAGTAGTTTTACTACTGTAGTCAGAGTATGTCTACTCTTTTTCGCTGCATCTCTGCAGCTTGTGCAATACCAAAATTGATAATTGCCTTACATTTATATGTAATAAGTTTCAAGTACTCGAGCCACATTTAAATATTCGCAGTATGTCTACTACGTGTGTCAATAAACATTCAGTATTTACTCTATATAATCACGATTTCTCAAATTCAGAGACATTCATAGATATCCATTGCTTTCTGTAAAGTTACAGGACATAACACGATGTCATTCATAACATTCATACAGCTAGGGTTCGTGTTTCTTCAACCACTATGTACAGCAGTCAACAACAGCCCTTACTAGGTACTCGTACGATATTGAAATTGCATTCACATACACATCGTTTCTTTCCTTTATAGGTATAATATTTTTTATGGATATTCATCAGATTTTCGTTGTAGAGCAAGAGGATGTACTCAGACAGCGATTGGAATAGTATGTATAAAATATCGAAATTGCCTTTAGTACGTACACAGTTGAAAATTTCAAACAACCTGTCACGTTCACAACTTTTTGTTGTTCTAACAGTCCACGAAATATTTCTGTCAATCCGACAGATTCGATTAGTCTCGAACGTTTGCGAGACGAACCTGTTCACTATTTTTATAGTCAACATAACGGGAAAATCTCTACCCTTCAAGTGAAAATCACACGTTGAATTTTATATAATTTACATTATATAATTGTTGAAAAGTAATAGAATTATGTCCTAATTTGTGAGAATGCTCGATCCACATTTTTCTTCCAAGAAATCTAGTCACAAGTCTCAAAATTTCCTGCATGACCTCTTAATTTCGCTAGGAATTAAGAATCGTGCACGAGAATAGTATATTTCGATACAAGAGGCCAAACGAGCGTTTTGCGCACTGCGAGTCTGAAGGCACAAGCCGAGGCGGAGCCGAGGCTTCGTGCGTCCTTCAGACTCGCAGTGCGCAAGAAGCGAGTTTGGCCTCGCGTATCGAACACTGTTTTTCTTTATGAATGTAATGCAAGATCCGAAATCTTGCCCACCGTTTATACGGACGTCCGGAATGGCTGATTGCAGCACTGTGCACGGGGCGATGCGCGGTATCCTTTCACCGGTGGGCAAAGTACTTTGCCCACCGGTGAAGGGATTTTGCGCATCGCCCCGTGTACAGTGCGGCAATCGTCCATTTTGGGCGTCCGTAAGCGGTGGGCAAAGTACTTTGCCCACCGGTGAAGGGATTTTGCGCATCGCCTTCGCGCGCAGTGCGGCAATCGGCCATTTTGGGCGTCTGTAAGCGGTGGGCAAACGAGGATTTTGCATGCATGTGTAAAGAAAAACAAATTCTCTGAGACTTGTAGGGTTTTTCCAGAGGGAAGGCACCCCAATAAAATATTTACATAATATATTTCAATTACAATCACGTGAGTCATCTTCATGAACGGAACATAGTTTACTTCCCGTATCAAAGTGAAAAAAAAACAATATCAGAATCACAAAATGAAGGCCAGCACTGTTTTCTTCATTTTTTTCTTTCTATTTTAGGTCCAATTTACAACCAGAAAATCTGGTAGATTACTGCAGACGTTAAAAATTCAGGGTTGGTACAACTGAGGCTTAGAAGTTCTCTGGCTTCATCAAGTTTTCCTGAAGGGACTTTTAGTTTTTCCATATCATTCGGGAATCATTTGTGCTCTTGAACTCAAATTTTAACATGATCCGAGAGTGCAAAGTTTTTAAATAATGAACTTCTTCAATCGAACGAAGCGTTACACCAAACAGAAGTGCATTATAGGTATTACTGAACCTTTAATCCAATCTTGTGCTCATTGAACTGTTCAGACAACACAAAATCCACTCTGGACATTAGGCAATGCATATCTTAGGATGCTGACTAACATTTTTTATAAAATTATTGTCAACCGATCGAGCATGAAGAATGAAGAGTTTCAACGGAAAATCTTGATAAAAAGAGAAAATAAATTCAACTGTAGATCATTCTGTGAGAGCTCAAATCATATTCCGATTTTACAAGCCATCTCCATGATCTTTGAATCAAATGCTTTGCGATTGCGATGAGACAGTCAGTCTCGATTGTCAAGTTATTATTTCAACATTCAGCCAGAGAAATTTAGAATTTTCTGAATTTGTATAAAATTCCATGACTTTCCTCTGACTTTTACCGGTTTTCTCAGTCTTGCAGGTCTGTAACAACCCTGGGACCATTACACATTTCATGTAAGTTCAACAATAAAAGAAAACAAAAACGATGCAGTCCCTTTCGTGAATTCATTAGTTCTTCACTTTTGTGTAATAATAACTTATAGATCTACATTCATCCGAGGATTATGAACTATCATACTGTTCCAAACATGAGTCGACGCTGGATATGAATCAACCCCTATTCAAACTTTCGATTCCCCAAGCAGACTATTTTTCTCGTGCTGTCGTCACGAATTGCACCATCAAAATCTCCTCTCCGAATTTCGAGGAGTATCAGAGAAAGAATTATTCAATGGATTTCCAATCAAACGGTGGTACAGGTATCCGAACTGCACTTATCATTAAAAAAAATGTACTCTTGGGGACTGTCTAGAGGAAGTCTCATGGATCTCAGTCTAACTTTCCTGAAGAACCTTAGAGACTTCAGGGACTTTTCAGTTTTCGTATGAGTAACTGAAATCTCTAATCGTCGCTGTTTTTGGTGCTTGCAAGACCACCGATGATCGCCAGGGTAGCAACTCTCGGTGCGCTCTGCATCTTACGCATTCCTTTCCAAAACTCCTATGCCACTCGAAACACGTATCGGGGCATCAGCGTGAGACTGGCACACTGGAAACCGATGGATATGCTGCGGCGTGGCAAGCAAAGTCGTCGTATGCGAAGTCAAGGTTGTACTCGTGCCGTGACATCTGTAAAGTGAAATCAAGTTACGAAGAAATTCCAATATATTATTTGTGGTATATGAGAGCTAGCATCTGGGACATAATCCTAGAAATATCGAACAATTTACATCTATTGAATCATCGAAACAAGTCACCGGACAATGTTAAATTGAGAGGTGCGTCGTTTAAGTCAAATCGAATATCGAGAAAGAGGAATAGTTTTATTTGTTCGACGCTTTGATTTCCCTACCATGAATACCTTCGTTTATTATATGTTAAACAACATTTCCACGCATTCACTCGGCAATCCTATAGCATAGCCCAAGATATTGATCCTTTTTCAACTTTTTACTGAGTATTTTTATTTATTCTTCTTATTTTTTCACTATTTCCACCAAAAATTGAATCCAACTGGTCGGTTACAAGGAATAACAATTCGATCAAATATTCACTGTGACAAGAATAAAATGTGTACAAAATTATTTGATTCTGGGATGTATACTCAGCGAGGTTGATTCTGACCGGTTCAAGGCCACTATGAGCACGCGAGCCCCGTATACGCATGGTCTTGAATCGGTCAGAATCAACCTCGCTGAGTATACATCCCAGAATCCATCAATCACTCACTCAAACAACCAATTTTCAACACATCTCATTTTTGGCACAGTGAATATTTGATCGAATTATTATTCCTTGAAACCAACCAGTAGAATTCAAGTTTTTTTTTTTATTCTTTCAGTCCAAAAATGGTAATGGTACATCTATAGGAGGATAAAAGTCGTGGTTTTAGTGGATTTTCGATATAAAAAAAAGTTGTTTCAATGTAAAGAGTATCTGTGTTGAAAACATAGGTCTTACCGACTCTAGCTTTGGCTAGAGATCATCTTTTCCTCATTATGAACACTGTTCTCACTCAAGGACTGCAACGGCTGCAAAGTCTGCATCCACTGGTGTCTGGTGAGGAATATTTCCTGTAACATCGACCGTCTAACATCTCGTCATTCGTGTTCGGTGAAGCTGATTCATGTGATCTGCGGAATATGAAAACAAATAAATGCCTGCACAGGGATGAACTCGCGTGACCTAGCACATAGACTGCTTTGGCTTCGAATTCATAATTACGTGCTCAATCATATAAAAAGATGTGACAAAAATGAAAATCGACAAACCTTGGTTAACTTCGATCACTGTCCACGTCCAAACCACGAGCACCAACCACATCGTATTTTACCTGACAGCTAGCCGCCCTGACGACCGGCTCCGACCCTACTTGGGGTTTTTCCACTTCCTTCCTGGCAGGTCCGTTCCTTTTTTGGATAACTGCGATTGTGCTCCGGAATGATCAGAAGCAGTTTGTTATAGGCCGCAAGGCCCAGAAGAGCCAAGTTGGTCTTCTATTGTTCCAGCACCCCGGGGCGCTTTGGCTATCGGAGCACATACAAGTGTTCTTAGCCATGTGGTCCGTTTGGCAGTTCTCCAGTGCGTAAGCCAGTAGCGCAGTCACCTCCGCCTCGAAGACCCTGCAGAGCTTGTCCGGAGGCACACGCAGGTATCTCTCCCTGCTGAAATCGATGAGGCAAATCCTGGTCCGGTCCCATCTTCCGTCTCAAAGCCGTTGGTATGCCAAACTAACTCCTGTCCCTCAAGGAGTTCTAGCAGGCCTGCCCAGTTAGTCCGCCCAGGGTAAATCACCTTCTAGGTGCACTCAGAGCAGTAGTCCGCCTGCCGATGGTCCTGCGCATCTGCCAATTTGGACTTGTTGACGGGGCAGCCGAATCTGCAGTGTTTCAAGCTCGGTCCTTTTTGACCACACATTAGAGCCCTGTACATTATTCTTAGGTAAAGGCTTGACGTTGTACCGCACGTGCAACGTGTACCCCACAGAAGGGCGCAGACCTTGCTGCTGACACTTTCTAACTGGGGCCCCCAGTTTAGTTTAGCATCTAGGATGACCCCCAAGTGCTTTGCTCTGTCTACTGGTTTCAGCTCCGTGCCCCGACGCTTAGATTCCTCCATCCCTCCAGCTTGCTTCTTCTAGTAAAGCATACCATCTCTGTTTTGTCCGGATGCTCTGCTGGCATCTCTGGGAATCCCAGGATATTGCAGGTGATTTTTTTAACCATTCCAGGTGTCTCGGGATACGATTTTTCTCTCGCAGACTACTCTTATCAAAGATTTTCCTCGGTCAGTTTCTTAGACACACGAGTTAAATCGAAATGTACTGGACTAATTTTTTTTCGATTGCAATTTAATACTGGTTTCAAATTTGCAAGAAAAAATCCAATAAATTGATTACTCTTCGAAACATTCCCTGAGTGAACTTAAAATTCCCTCAAAATTCCAAGGTTCTCCACAAAAAAAATCCTTGAGATTCCTAGGACTTCCAAATTTTTGGAGGAGGTAGAACCACGGTCCACCACTACTTTTAGGGATTCATCCCTGCGGGACACCGCGATTACGCGACTGAGGAGCATGTTGCTCTATCACTTCCACTGTGGTGCAATAGAATGCCCCTTCAATGTCTGAGTGTACACAAGCTCAGATGAAATTTATGAAATTATATCATCAAGTTATGTATGCAAATTATTTCATTCAAATTTGAGGCATAATTATACCTGAACGTATGAAATATTTTTTTCCTGGAAACATAACAATAAATTGCCATGTTACAAGATAAATACGAATTCACTCGCTGAAACGACCCAAGTCACTTCGATTTTTCAACCAGCGGTCAGGCGATAAAACAAAATCGACAGTAAATATTTTTTCAATTCCTGAACGTCGAGTGTGTAATAATCAAAAAAGGACTTGGGTGTTCAAAGGAATAAATAATTCATATACATATAACCGATACATGAAATATTATTCCTCAAATGAGTAAATTCTTTACTCTCTGTTTGTTATCAAAAATCTGAAAACTGACCACAGCAATTGAGAAATTATGTAATGCATGTTGAAACCGAGGGGTTCATTACGCATTGATCTGGTATACTCCAGATTTCTGTGTCGCAAAGTTTTCATAATATTTATGCCATCAAGTTACAGGACTTGATACGTCCGCTACTTGGTATAATGACATAATTGATAAGATAACATTCGTAGTATTTTCTACTACTGGGTTCGACAGTATCTCTACTGTCTGTACAATACACAGGAATTAGGGGAACCTGTTGTACCTTGGACATAGTTGTACCTCGAACACAAGCCAGATTTTGAATTTTCCCGGGTTCTATGCTCAAAATGGATGATAGTAGGTGAAACATCTCCCGCCAGATGACACTTCTACGTTTGTCTCATGTGCCAAAGATCAAACGTTCGTTTGTGAGATGTAATTGAAAATTCTCGTCGTCAAAAGTAAGTTTTTTTAAGTTGACATATTTGCGTGTATTAGTCTGATTATATCTCAGATGGGCCAAAGTTATTTCTTTATCAAATCTCTGTTTATCCGTCGCTCAAAATCAGTTGGTATCAACTTTGCATTTCTAACCTAAAAAAAATCTGTCAGCCCTTTTTCGGAATCTTGCGTAGTGTTGTACCTTGGACATAGGGAACACGTTGTACCTTGAACATGTTCAAGGTACAACGCGTAGATCAGGCGCAAGTACGGATTTTCTGATTTCATCCATATTACTACGGTGCTTGATTTTGCGATTTTTGTTTGTTTGTCTAGAGCTTCTTCTACGTTATAGACATCATGCCGCGAAGCAAGAAGGGGGTAAAAAGGGGGTTTCCAGACGAAGGAAAGATCAGAGATGGGATAAAATTGGTCCAAGAAAAAAAAATGACTCTATATAGTGCCGCGAAACATACCGGGTTGAGTATAAGCACATTGAAAAGGCATCTGCAACACTTCATCAACTCTGGCGGAGAAAACTGCTCTCTTCGCGAAAAAAACGCCACAAAGAAAGTGTTTACCGACGAAGAAGAAAATCTGCTGTTGCAGTACATCAAAGAGGCAGCAGCTTTGCAGTACGGTCTAACGTTGAGGAGTGTTCGCGAACTTGCATTCAAATTTGCTCAAGTAAATAATAAGGAATACCCATCTAGCTGGGATAAAAACAAAATGGCCGGAGAATTTTGGCTGCGTCTGTTTCGGAAAAAATATGAAAACGAGCTGTCGCTTCGAAAACCTGAGGCCACAAGCTTGGCGCGATCTACAGCTTTCAATAGAATTAATGTTGCCGCGACGTTCCAGAATTACAAAACAGCTCTGACTAAGTGTAATTCCCCGCCAGCTGTAGATGTTTGGAACTGCGATGAGACAGGATTATCAACGGTTCACGTCCCACCCAAAATTTTGGCTCCAAAAGGATCGAAGCAGGTGGGTTCTATGACAAGTGCGGAAAGAGGGACAAACGTTACGATGATTGCGGCGATAAATGCTGGGGGTGGTTTCATCCCACCCATGCTCATTTTTCCTCGCGTCAATTTCAAAGATTACATGATCAATGGAGCTCCACCTGGAACCGTCGGTGCTGCAAATCCATCGGGATGGTCGAACGAAGCGATATTCACGGTTTTTTTCAACCATTTCCTTCGACATGCCAAACCATCGAAAGAATCGCCTTGCATTTTACTGCTGGACAATCACGAAAGCCACATTTCCGTCCCTGTGATCCAATTAGCAAAGGAAAATGGCGTAACTTTAGTGACTTTCCATCCTCATACAAGTCACAAAATGCAACCACTGGATAGAACCGTATTTGGTCCATTCAAGACGTATTACAATACTGCGATGAATGAATTCATGCTAACTCCTGGAAATGTTGGAAAACCAGTTACCATCTACGATATCCCCGGCTTAGTCGGTAAAGCTTTTCCTTCAGCTTTCACACCGACGAATATAATTCAAGGATTCCAAGTCACGGGATTTGTTCCTCTCAATGAAAACATCTTTCAAGACTATGAATTCTCACCATCCGACGTGACAGATCGTCCACCCCCATCTACGATTGCTGATGATGTTGTGTCCCAAACTGATTCCGAGTCTGTGGAATCTGTTCCCTCAACTTCAGGAGATGTTTCTGCTCAACGCGATGTAGATATTGGGCCCGAAAGTTCAGAGTCGACCTCAACTCTTATTACGCCTTCTATGATTCGGCCACACCCGAAAGCTGCGCCGCGAAAAAACACCCGCAAGGGTCGAGAGAAAGGTCGATCCCGCATATTAACTGACACACCGGAGAAGAGAAGAATCGAAGAAAAAAAAGGCGCCAAGCGCGTGAAGAATCAAAAAGTGATTCCATCCAAAAAAAACAAACTTGTCAATAAGAAAGTTGCTGCCGTTAAAAAGAAAATATTGCGCAGTTCTTCTGAATCTTCATTAGCAAGTGCTTCACCTAATGATTCTTCACAAACTGCACCAGTTACCACTCGCGGATCAAGCGCTGATATAGGATATAAAGTGGAGGATTTCGTTATTTTTCTCTACGAGGGTGAATATTTCCCCGGCAAGATTCTCCGAGTATCCAAGGCAGCGGCTTTAGTAAGTTGCATGCAAAAATCATTGAAGAGCTGGAAATGGCCAGAGAAGGCTGACACAATATCCTGTCTTTGGGTTGACATCATTCAAAAAATCCGAGCCCCTGAGAAGTGTCATCCCCGAAGAAACGTCTACCAAGTCAAGGAATTAGAAAAATATTGGGGTGAATGAAGAGACGTTATTACGAAAATTTATTGATGCAAGACTGATTAGATCGTTATTTTGTTTTCGCATACTATTTGCAGTTGATTCGATTTGTAAGAAATATCTGTGATTTTCTATTGACAGAGTGCATTATATCGTTATTTCGTTTCCGTACTTATGTATCTTGAATACTTTATCATACTATTTTCAGTTGATTCGATTTGTAAGAAATATCTGTGATTTTCTATTGACAGAGTGCATTATATCGTTATTTCGTTTCCGTACTTATGTATCTTGAATACTTTATCATACTATTTTCAGTTGATTCTATTTGTAAGAAATATCTGTGATTTTCCGTGTAAGAAATATATAATATCTGTGATTCTATTTGTAAGAAATATCTGTGATTGACAAAGTGGATTATGATAAATAAAGGGAATAAATAATTGGGATAATTTGGTCAATTAAATGTGTTAAAAGGCGGTTAATTGTGTATATTGGGATATATGTCCAAGGTACAACATACGTATGTTCGAGGTACATACCCCCTGTTGTACCTCGAACCTAAATACACTTTTCTGAAGAACCCCGAAAAAACATAGAAATAATTTGTTTTTTGGATCGAAAAAAAAATTTATGTGCCTAAGACATGCCAGAATAACATCCAATTGAGTTCACGGCGTTACCTAGAACAATTAATTTTCAAATGCTTGAAAACTGAAAATAGGTGCGAGGTACAACAGGTTCCCCTACTGTGAGTACGTAGTATTGCTACTACTACAGCCGTATTATTTCTAATACTTTCACTGTGTATCGCAGTATCTCTACTGCTTGCGCAAGCATTCAAGCTGCCTTTATTATATACATAGTTCGAAATTCAAACATTTTCTACTTGTCGCAGAAAGTCCAGAGAAACATCTCAGTATTCATAATATTTCTGCCCTGAACTTGCAGGACTTGATACGACTGTAGCTGATTGAGTAGTTTTCCAACCACTGCTCGCTGCAGTATCTCAACTGCGCAATGACGTGATATTTCTATTAGGTTTAGAATTTTACTACCACTTACGGGAATTAATAATATATCTACCATCAAGTTGCAAATCACGACACAACCGTTACTTATACAGGGTTTTTACTAAGGATTTGAATATTTAATTCATTAGGAATTTCAGATTTTCCCAGAGTTCTTCCAATATACACAGGTGTATGAGTGTATGGTTTCTTATTCGTAGAACAGTTTCCAATCTACGTCCTTGTACAACACGCGCACACTGTAATTTTAAGAAAATACTTTTACTATGGAAAACTGAAACTTCATGAATTCTCATCAACTCGACTGGACAAGTTTCCTCGAATGAATCTAGGAATCAAATCTACCGAGGAACTACTACTACGAATCTAGTCCTACTTCCGATCCCTTTTGTCTTCTTCCGCCGTGGTACGTTCCAGTTCTTTGATTGCTATTTTTGGTCCTTCTGCGACTACGAATGTTTGTCAGAACTGCAACTGCTGCCGCACTTGTCTTTTTACGTGCTCCTTCCGGGACATCATGTGCCTCTCGGAACACTTATTGAGGTATCATCTGTGTCATCTGGGACTTACAACACGTCGGGAGTGTCATTTGTGAAGTGAAATCAATTCCTAAAGAAATTTTACTGTGTTATTTTTCATACATAAAAGTAAGTATTTGAAATGTCTTTGTGAAAAAATTCTGAACAAGTTATTACCCGACATCATGTCATCAACAAGTGCGTCGATTGAGTCGAGTAAGATGGTGGAATGTCCCTACCTCTCTGATCTGTTATCTTCTTTTGAAATGTCATTCTATGTTCTACTGGATTTTGACATGGATAACCAGTTGCCCGGCGTTCACCGAAATCGATAGGATTTGTTTTCAAAGAAGGATCCGGTAATACTATCCGCGACAGATTTGACATTGATGTAAATCATGATATAATAAGTTACGCCTCACAAGCTCCTTGTATCAGACAGCGTCTTCAATTCCGACGGTGGAAAGTTGCAATTTACTATGGAATGTGCTAAGGATTGTTGACTCAGTGTCGATATTCTACTTCACAGTCGTTATCGTCCACAGAACCTGCATCTACACCGCAAAGTTACATAGGCTAATTGTAAGCTCGAAAAGCTATTTATGAGTTAGTTTTCTTATTGAATCTGCTTCCGGTATCCACTACATTTGTGATGTCCAAGTCGTGATCATTTTGTACTTTCACTAAATTACGTTTTCTCATAGTTCTCCGGTCTATTCACAGTCTCGACGAAGGCTAGTACGCGACAATGGTTGTTTGTGGCGGAATGGCAACGGTTCTAATTTTTGTTCATCTCTAATAACTACCTGTATATCACTAGTTCTTTGCCCGATTGAATCCTCTGATTTCAATTTAATTACATTTTATTTCATACTTTTCAAAGACGACGGCAAAGGCCCTGACTCGACTCAATCGGAACAACTCTCAACTCACGACTATCTTCGGGATCAAAAGTATTTAGGTTAATAACATGGTTCTTACCAAATCTGGTGTCGGCTGGAGATATAGTCTATCCGTCACTGAGAACACAGCGGCAATGCAACGGCTACGAAGTTTGCATCCATCCGGACTATTGGAATATTTCCTGCGAGACGGATTGCCCAATGCTCCGAGTCCTCACATCGTGTTCGACAAAGCGGATTTTTGTCGTCTGAAGGATTTGGAATTGAATGAATGAACCTGCATGGGAATAGCCGAGTCGAGCCGAGCATGAAGACTCTGCTTCGGCTTGACAATTTGAAAGTTCTAAGTACGTACTCGGAAAAGGTACGTCGAAAATGAAAAACACCAAACCTTTGTCAACGCCGATAACCATCTGCGTCTGCAATCACTCAGGTAAGTCGAAATTCCCAATTCTCATCAGAAAAAACAGAACAGGGTGTTCGGGTGATAGAATCAGCTGAACTCGTATAAGGCGCTTCTGTTGTCCGAAATACGGCACCCATGTATCCTGTAGATCCACGTAGCCGATATTTCGTCTCTACGTTGACAATCAATGGAGAAACAAATATTTTCAACTCTAACAATTAATTACGTGTTACGTCCCAAGACGCGCACACTTGACCTAACCTCAAATTTCATGACCGACGCACTCGACACGATTTTACTCACTGTCAAAGTGTTAAATCATTTACGATGAGCACAGGATCGGCTGGGACGGCTCATTCGACAATACAAACAAAGATTATGATTAATTTAGGTTAATAAACTTACCGAAGTCATAGAAACACACGTTGTGATTACGGTTATCATAGCGCACACTCGTTTACAAACATGTTTCAACCGGTATGGCAGCGTACGTTAGACGCTCCCAAAATGGACGCTATACGCGACTTGACCCGATGCGCGGGAACTGGTGGCTGTATTCAAACATTATATAAACAAGCAAATGAGCACTGCTATGAACTAAGGTTTATTTCTATTCGTGATACGGATATTGCAAATTGGGATCCAATGTGAAATGCTTTATACATATACATATCGTGCATAATTTGACAGAATTCGATAGATTTTCATCGAATGTGTTATAATTTTTAATCAGTCATACAAAAACCATTTATTCAATTTTTTTTTAATTTTTAAACACCGAGTAGGAATCAAAAGATTTATATCCTACCATGAAAGTGGAAGTATAGAAAACCAGTGGGCACAAAAGAATGATAACGTTGCATAATTACGATTTTTATTGCATTAAATTATATGTTATAAAATAATGGAAATATAATGGTTATTCAATAATGGTTGAAATGCGCTGAGATCTCGACCTGTGCTTGTAGAAGCTTTCAAAATTGAGAAAAAGAACACACAACGTTAGCTGGGGTCAGAGGAGTATGCGGAGTATACGAGACAGTCGAAGCATAAGGCGGCTCTTCTTCGAAACTGAAATGGTTCGGTCCACTCGCTTAGTGCTCTGAATCCCTGGAGAAATACTCGTCAAGGTCGAGTTTTGCAGTCCAAAAAGAAATAAAAGATAATAACAATAAATTAAAAATGAGTCCTCGGCAGTTTAGCAAGAACGCTACACTGGCTACGTGTTCTTGCAGAAGGCACCGCCTGCTTTCCCTCATGTTCAAGATATTCATATTTAGGCACTCCCTAAGTATATGAAATATACCAGGGAGAAGCCTTATGTGTTTGCCATCCTGAAAAATTCCTGTCCGGAGCTAAATCTCTTCAACCGAATGACCTAACCGGGTCGTCGAGCACTCATTTGTTAGCTAGCGAGAAGCTCTATTGAAACAGAGCAAAAACCTCAACTTTCAATGTCAACAATAGGTATTTCTGGGTTTTTGTCAGATTTCATGTCCGTCCTGGCCCATATCTGATGAACCGCTGGACCAAAATTCGTCCGCAGGTAGATCTTTGGATAGGAAATGGTTGACTCCAACACGTCGAGACGGTCAAATTCTGCTCAGATCCTTAGGATCCAAACGAGGATGTATCTTGATCTCTGGATCACCTGAACGACACAAAAGTGCACAGTTGTCTGAGACGCCTCCAAAATGGTACCTACTCCAGAAAATATACATTGATCCACATAGATGTGTTGCAGAACATCATCAAATCTAGTCATAGAAGTGAATATAGGTTTAAATTGGCGCGATAATGATTGCAGATTATGATGGGAACGAGAAAAAAAATTAGGAAAAGAAGAATAAATAAAGTTCGGGTAAAACGAAGTCTCTGTGGAACTGAATATCCTGAAATTTTTCTAATACTGATTGTTGATCATCAAAACCGATGACTCTGGTGAAACAAGCCGGTCGACGGGATTAATATGTCCAGAACCCTCGTCAATACTCATTTTTGATGAAAAAATATAAGAAAAACAAACTTTCATTAAATAAAGTAATCGATGTAGTGGACACAAAAGAATGATAACGTTGACTATGATTAAGATTTTTATTATATGTTTACTGATGACAAGTAGTATTGAAATTAAGGTATAAAAATAGAACATCGCTAATATTTATAAGTAAAAAGCAATAAAACAAGAAAAAAGGAATATTGAATTACGGAATTAGAAATCGTTTTTCTTTTTCTCTACCTTGCTCTTTGCTTAATCTAACAAATTGACAATTTGTTTGCCCTCTTTTCTTCTATGATGTTTCCTCTTTCTATGATTAGGATATTTATTACATGTTTATATATGCAGTATCAAAAGGTATAATAACACAACGTCGCTAATATATAAAAGCGAAAAGAAATAAAACAAGAAAAAATAAGAATACTGAATTACGGAATAGAAATCGTTTTTCTTTCTCTACCTTGCTCTTTGCTTAATCTAACAAATTAACAATTTGTTTGCCCTCTTTTCTTCTATGATGTTTCCTCTTTCTATGATTAGGATATTTATTACATGTTTATATATTTAGTATTAAAAGGTATAAAAATAGAACATCGCTAATATTTATAAGTAAAAAGCAATAAAACAAGAAAAAAGGAATATTGAATTACGGAATTAGAAATCGTTTTTCTTTTTCTCTATCTTGCTCTTTGCTTAATCTAAGAAATTGACAATTTGTTTTCCATCTTTCTATGATTAGGATATTTATTACATGTTTATATATGCAGTATCAAAAGGTATAATAACACAACGTCGCTAATATATAAAAGCGAAAAGAAATAAAACAAGAAAAAATAAGAATACTGAATTACGGAATAGAAAAGATCGTTTTTCGTTCTCTTCTGTACCTTTCCAACAATCCCAGAACAATCTTACTCATTGGTATTGGTAAGTCGAGTGGGAGGGTTCCGATGCGGTTGGGGCGTAATATGGTTGTGCGGTCTGGCGCAGAGCAGGCAGTTGAGGTTGAACCGATGGATGTTGGTAATATGGAGCAGCTGCCGTTAGCTCAAGCTTTAACCTTTTCATCAATTCTTGTCTTTCCCTCTCCTTTTCCCTCTCTTTCTCTCTCTCCTGTACCTCGTCCATTTTTTTTTTTAGTTTATCGAGTTCCTGCAAAACAATATAATTGCATGCATTATTATAACCTGCAATCGATTAACGATAACACGCATTATTCTTGAATGATTCAAGTAATACTTATATAGTAAAAAACAAATTAGGTGGAATTGAAATGCATTACTTATATTTTTTGTCTATAATGAAATGAAGATGGAAAAATGTATAATGAAATGAAGATGCAAAAATATATTGCGTTAGTGAAAAACTAGTTTCAACCTCCTGCGACCTAACTCTAATTCTAACTCTAAAGAACTTCTCGCAATCCATCACAGCGAAAAAGGTTCCTGTGCTTCATTTGAAAAAAAAATTGATACCTGTTTAGTTCTTATCGTACACATACCTCTTTCGTACTTTGGACCTCCTCGGTCAATTTCTTAATGGCCTCTTCCTGGTTCCGCATGCGTTTCCCCAATCTCTTCGACATGGCCAGGGGTTGTTCATGAAGAGAGGTGGGAGGTTGAGCATTTGCAGTCATCGTACTTTGAACCGCAGGAGGTTGAGCATTTATAGCTGCTGTGGTACTTTGAACTGCAAGAGGGTGAGCATTTATAGCTGCTGTGGTACTTTGAACTGCAGGAGGTTGAGCGTTCATCGCTGCTGTGGTACTTTGAACCGCAGGCGGTTGAGCATGTGCAGGTACAGCTTGGTGAGACGTCGCAACCGTACTCGTCTCAAGTCCAGTAGATTGAGTTGTATTAGCGGAGCAACCGCGACTACCAGATGTGCTCCGGGTACCTCGTCCCCGTTTAGCTGTATGTGACAAAAAAGTATTGTCTCGTACTGCAGGCCAATTGCAAAGTAAAACTCAACGATATGACAGCGAATCTTGCTTGATTATATTAGTATGAGTATTCAATCCACTGTTGGCAAAAGGAAACAAATTCGTAATTCGACGAAATGTACATTTGTGAGTCTAATACCGAAATCTATTATGGGACATAACAATTGTACAACCGTTGAATTTGTTTGTAGTGCCGAGCATGAGGGCGGGCTGATTGAGCGCTGGCCCAGAGCGCTATCAGCTGGGGGGGGCGCGTTTGGTTGATCGGAGAAGATTTTTCTTCCAGCGTTCAATTAAGAATAAAGTGACACAAGAATTTGGAATTTGAACTATCTAATTGGGTCACTGGTGGGGTCCAATGCATTCATAAACTTTTCTATGCTTTCTACCCAATCTGCGCCTCGGACTGGCCTAGGCAAAGATAAAAGCTTTTCATCTAACGCCAACGATACCGTGAGCCTCCGTCTTAGTTCTTTCAGAAAGGCTTGCGATTCATACTGAGCCCTAATTTCTGACGAAATGAAACGAACACCTCCGTATTTGGACTGCCCAGGGCGCGCGGTACATAGCTCATCGTCAGGCACGGTACTGTTCGTTTGTTGCCCATGCTATTGTATATTTTTGTATATACCTACGACTGACCATAATATGTTGATGAATTCGGGCATTAGCGTTTCACGCCTAGGAAGAAAATGGAAACCCACGCCAACAAATAGCTTTACGTATTTCCCGTATTAATGTCGTCATAATATCTTCTAATGAGACGACTTCGGAGTCATAGACGAAGATGAATATTTTATAGGTAAGTAACAAGATGTAATAATTCTGGAATATGATCGATATTATCCGTAAATACTAAAAGATCAATCGTTGACGATTAGACACGTGTGGCGAGGTGCAATTAACTTTCACGGCATGTGATTGATTTTGTATATTCTACATTTTTAATACTCGTGGATAATTACTTACATTTCGATGAAACCGCAGCCAACGTCCCTGATTGTTGTTCGCCAGACATCTTCGCTTTTATCCTGCTTTTCAAAGATTTGATCGCGAAGTTCACTATAACGCGTTCAACTAGTCGTCGAACGAACACGAAGAACCTTACACCCCCCACCTAGGATGCGTTGGTCGAGGCTACGGAAGTCAAGCGATTGCTGTAACTCGGACCGTAGTATATGAACCAAATGTTATACTACATGAATAAAATACTGACGTTGGAATAATAAATTTTTGATGTAATCATTTGTTTCAGAGAATCTGTAATCAAAAGTTACATCAAAATGATCGTGTCCCGCTGTGAAATGCGCATGCGCGAGAACTCACGAAAGTCCGTTGGAATCGGTAAAGTAAACCTCGCGTTCTCAAACACATCCGATGCGGACATCCATTGGCCTTCTAACGATTTTTTGAGCTTATTCAAATTGATATTATTTACTTTCGAATTCACAAGTTCCTATAAGGACTTCTGTATTGCCTTTTCTTTGTTTGTACAACACAACTGGCCTCTCGGCATATTATGTAATTTATGTACAAACGGAATTTTCCCGAGGATGAATGAATAAATAAATAAATACATAGGTTTGAGAGTGCATAATATTTTTTGACTACATTTTCAATGTGCATAACGAAGAGTATCTTGAAATAATTAGGTTGTGTATTTTCGTTTTTCTTAAAAATTATAATTACGAATGTTACAGGCAATCGAATTCATTCTAATATCTCAGAGAGCTTTCCAACGAGGCGAAAAAATAAAAATAAAACACCGTCAGCCACACAGCGACATGATTGGTCGGACCTAAGGGAAGGGACCAATCATCTCGCTGCGTGTCTGACGGTGTCTGTTTTCTCGCCTTGTTGGGAAGCTCCCTTGGCATAGGTGACGTCACATGACTGAGATTTTCAGTCCATTAATTTCCGATGAATCGAAATATGAATAAAAAATCACTCAATTATTTATGCGTGTTCCAATAAAATGTGACTCGAAAAAAAACATAAACAATCCTCATTCATAGTTTATTCGACATGAAGCTGACTTCCGAAACTAGCTGGCAATGTTTTCAACTTCAAGCTGATATCTCTCTTTTTTGAACTGGTGGATCGGTGCCTCAGGCCGTCTCTCTTCTCTTGAATCTTGACGAAGTTCACGGCGAACTTATGAATCTGAACGAAATTTTACATGAGAGGTGGCGATAGTACCTACGCCAGTTGTGTCTAGACCGCGCGGTACGCTAGGCGCGAACAGATTCGGCTTTTTTTACAGGGTAGTGGCGACGAAAGTCAGTGTTTGTGAAGAAAAAATGGACGAACCGAAAAAACAGCGAAGGGCACGATCGGCGAAACGAGTTATGTACGAGAAGTAAGTACTTGTTTTTCACAAACAACTGTCGGGCAGTGGTGGGACGGAGTGGCGAAACAAGATGCATGGTACCGCGGTCTACAATCGCGGTTATGTTTTGTTTTTACAGTAAGACCTCGATAATTTGCTGGTAGCGGGACCGAAGAATACAATTAGATCAGGGATAGTAATCCAAATTTTTCATCGAATGGCGCTTTTATTGTAGTCTAATCCCGCGTGTACGCGTGACGAAAGTAAATACGGGAAATATTCTCGCCTCGTGGACCGTTACCTCATTCCGGGGCGGGAAAATACGTAAGCTCACACGAACCTGAAAAACAAAATAAATGGCAAATAAATTATTTCTCTGCACCCGGTAATCGAGGTCACACTGTGTGTCCGAGTCCCGAGAGCCACTTCAGTCCCGATCAGAATCACTTCCGTACATGTGGCGTGGGTAGCGCGTCAATTCACCTAGTCTCCGAACTCTCACGATTGCAGATTTATCCGAGATTTTTGACGTTGTCCCGGCTATATTTTTTAATTATTTTTATTAACTTTTCGAGTTACGGGATTTAGCAGGTTTGAATTTTAGAACACTTTTTCACGATTCTTGAGGGTATATGATATTTTTTATCTGGTTTCAGAAAGAGAATGATAATTTTTTGATCACCAGACACTCGAAAATAAATCAACGATATGAATCAATCACAAAAGATACGTTGCTACTGATCCAAGAACGTGCATGAAATCTAATATACATTTATGCGGGAATAAAAATTGTACAAATATGATACATTTTTTCAAAATTTCATCGAATCATAATTTCTGATTCCAAACATCATTCACTTGTACATATGAGCAAGTCATGAACTTTCCATTTTATAATTTTTCTTTTCTGTATCATGCTCGGTATCATGGTTCGTTTCGTTACGACTTACGATCACGAAAACCGTTGCAATCGCTACAATGTACGCGTGCACTATTTGGAAGCTACAACACTGTTCCAGTCTAAAGGAATCCACATAAAGGTTATCGCTTGTTTTGTCCAATTAGTTTTCTGAACATGATGAATCATATACTATCCACAGCAATCGTCAAAAAGCTGAATGTTCAATATAGTCATTCAAGTTCCAAACGTTGACACGAAAGAAAATTTCAGTAGTTCAATACAACGCTGGTCCGGCCATAAGCCACTCGTCCCTAAATTCGAGATCCGATTTAGGTATAACAAATTTTCGCGAAACAAACGCCGTGGTATGGGACCCCGTTTGAGATCAGCAATGTATAGAGGGTGGCTAAAATTCTACGTGGTGTGGTTTCGTGCAGGTGAAAAATCGCTGTTGATTGCAAATTCCATAGGGAGTAGCCCAGAATCGACGAGCGGATAGTCTTGATAGAATACAGTACCCGAGATAGCTGAAAATAGTATGTACTCCAAGGGGCTATTCGCTCCTGAAATCAACTGTATACACCCCGGTTTGACATCAATTGAAATCAGGGAGCGAATCGCTCCGAAATCGTACAAAATCACTTGGTAATCCGTTTAAATCACTCAGAAACCGTTAGATATCAGCTGACAATTTTCGAAATCACTGGAAATCAGCTGAAATTCGTCAAAATCACTTGAATAATAAAATTATCGAAAATCGGCAAAAATAATCTAGAATCACACATGAAATCATATGGAAAATCAGCCCAAATCATGGATGAAGTTTCATAAAATCATGCGAAATCATATGAAATCACAAAATGACGGAATCACTTGTACACGAGAAGTGTGAGTGAATAGCTCCTCAGTCCTCGATGTACTCCACTTTCTCCGTCATTCAACGGCGGGGCCGGACTAGCATGGTCTCATACTACTGAAATCGTCGCATATATGACACATTCCGTGCCAACTCGACCAATGATTTTCTTTCACCACTGCTTATCTGGTTCATAACTTCATACGTTTGTCCTCTCTTCCAAAAACACTTTGTTATTTTTTCCGACAATTTTTTTTTCCTTTTTCAATAACTGGTAATTATTTACGAATCGTCGAGACTCCTAACGGATCCATACATTTTTTTCAACTTTGAATTTTTAACGTACTATACGAATCAATCTACTAATTAATAAATTTCTGACTGAGGAGCGTCACTCAATTCGAGTGTTTTGTAAAAACCTCAGGGAGATAGTTCAATCGAAAGAAAGTATACCTAACTCTTGAATTGATTGTGAGTGACTCTCCTCAGTCAGAGATTCATTAATTAAATGATTGATTCGTATAGTCCGTTAACAATTTAAAACTGTAAAGATACAAGTGATAGAGTCTCCGGAATACATTTTTTCAATTTTTAAAAAATTCTCACAAATCTTTTGACCCATTGCGATGATTTCAGGCCTCATTTGAAAGTGGAAACAATTTTCCTCATATTTTTTTGCACAGTGATCTGATCCCATGCCATGCCTATGTGATTTATTATGTGTGTTTTTGTTTACACGGTTAGAAATAAAATGTCAGAGCAGGTCCACCCAAAATTTCATGTCAATTTTGACACATTTTATTGTTCAAGTAAAAAAAAAATATACAAACCTTGTGTGTAACGCAAGCCTCTGAAGGCATTGAAAATGTCACTTGTTTTCTCGTTCTTTGTGCATTTTGTTTTGATAAATTTGTATCCGTCGCATTTTGCTTTAAGGGCATGCTGGACTCAGTATTTCCGTATTTAAAAAATGATGAAGCCCGATATGAACGGGGGGGTGTTTAATGGGTTCCTTAGACGATTTGTAATCAAATTGGTAGCTGCATGAACGTGTATCTCACCAAAATCGAGTAAAATAAGCCTTTTTTGTGTTGCGAAGCGTGAGACCGTCACTTGTTTTCACTCATATCACCGACTACGTATCTCAAAGGTGGAAACGGGCTATGTAGCGAACTCATAAATATAATTCCACTCACATATATCGCAAAACTTGTTCATTTCACTCAATGATGAAGCCTGAGAATTGTTTCCAGAAAAAGACTGAAATTCTCGGTATAAAGCATCCATGTTGGATCGTTTCGCGTTGCGAGTCGGGCCGAGCAGCGCTTGCCAACCTTCGTCTCGCGGTCCTGCGTTTCACGAACCGCCGTTCCTTGTTCAGCGCTATGACAGCTGAGCGGGAATTCAAACGGAAATAATTCGGAATAATAATAGTTATAACAAATGTAAGGTATGTATAAGTTGTAAAAATTTGTAAATTAGTCTAATTGTAAGTAGTAATGTATTCGATGAAGTTATGGAGACGGAAACCATGTAACCCCGAGGGGAACAATAAATAAACATACATAAACATACATAAACATACATAAACATACATAAACATACATAATAATTATAATAATGCATTGTTATTATTATCATTATTATTATTATTATTATTATTATTGTTGTTATTATTATTATTACTATTATTATCATTATAATTACTATTATTATCATTATAATTACAATTTCCGAAATAATAATCATAACAATTATTATAATAATTATTATTATTATCATTGAAAAAAATTTACTCGAAAGTGGTGTGAATGAAAATGAAAACGTATGCGCCATTTTTTTTTTTTTGTACTAACACTGAAATCCTGTGAAACGCACAGAATAATCAAAATTCCGATTCTTTTGAGAGATTTTCAAGTTTCAGCATAAAAAAAACTAGATAAGGCAGAGGTGTAAAGTCGTATACGCCCTTTATTTATTATTTTTTTTTTTTGTTATCTTGAAAATGTTGTGAAAATCGGAATTTCAATTCTTCTATGCGTTGCACAGGACAAGAGTATTTGTGAAAAAAATGGCGTACTACGACTATACGACTATACGACTTTATACCGTTGCCCTGTCAATGTTTTTTTTTTTTTTTTTGAATTTTGAATTTTGAAAATTTCACATAAAGAACTCTGAAATCAGACTTTTTTATGCGTTTCACAGGATTTTAGAGTTTTTGTAGAAAAAGAAAAAAAAATGGCGCATAGTTTTCATTTCCATTTACAAATTTCACCACTTTCGAGTAAATTTTTTGCAATGATAATAATAATAATAATTATCATATTGTTATTATCATAATAATAATAATTATTATCATAATATTATGATAATAATTGTTATTATTATTATTATTATTATTATTATTATTATTGTCATCATCATCATTATCGTCGTCATCATCATCATCATCATCATCATCATCATCATCATCATCATCATCATCATCATCATCATTATTATTACGGAAAAAATTGAAATTCCGATTTTCACAACATTTTCAAGATAAAAAAAATCGAATAATAAATGGCGTTTTATTTTTATTACGACTCTATACCTCTGCCTTGTCTAGTTTTTTTATGCTGAAACTTGAAAATCTCTCAAAAGAATCGGAATTTTGATTATTCTGTGCGTTTCATAGGATTTCAGTGTTGGTGGAAAAAAAATGGCGCATACGTTTTCATTTTCATTCACAAATTTCACCACTTTCGAGTAAATTTTTTACAATGATAATAATAATAATTATCATATTGTTGTTATCATAATAATAATAATTATCATAATATTATGATAATAATTGTTATTATTATTATTATTATTATCGTCATCATCATCATCATCATCATCATCAGCATTATTATTACGGAAAAAATTGAAATTCCGATTTTCACAACATTTTCAAGATAAAAAAAAAAAATAAAAATAAAGGGCGTATACGACTTTACACCTCTGCCTTATCTAGTTTTTTTTATGCTGAAACTTGAAAATCTCTCAAAAGAATCGGAATTTTGATTATTCTGTGCGTTTCACAGGATTTCAGTGTTAGTACAAAAAAAAAAAATGGCGCATACGTTTTCATTTTCATTCACACCACTTTCGAGTAAATTTTTTTCAATGATAATAATAATAATTATTATTATAATAATTGTTATGAGTATTATTTCGGAAATTGTAATTATAATGATAATAATAATAATAATAATAATAATAATAATAATAATAATAATAATAATAATAATAATGATAATGATAATAATAACAATGCATTATTATAATTATTATGTATGTTTATGTATGTTTATGTATGTTTATGTATGTTTATTTATTGTTCCCCTCGGGGTTACATGGTTTCCGTCTCCATAACTTCATCGAATACATTACTACTTACAATTAGACTAATTTACAAATTTTTACGACTTATACATACCTTACATTTGTTATAACTATTATTATTCCGAATTATTTCCGTTTGAATTCCCGCTCAGCTGTCATAGCGCTGAACAAGGAACGGCGGTTCGTGAAACGCAGGACCGCGAGACGAAGGTTGGCAAGCGCTGCTCGGCCAGACTCGCAACGCGAAACGATCCAACATGGATGCTTTATACCGAGAATTTCAGTCTTTTTCTGGAAACAATTCTCAGGCTTCATCGTTGAGTGAAATGAACAAGTTTTGCGATATATGTGAGTGGAATTATATTTATGAGTTCGCTACATAGCCCGTTTCCACCTTTGAGATACGTAGTCGGTGATATGAGTGAAAACAAGTGACGGTCTCACGCTTCGCAACACAAAAAAGGCTTATTTTACTCGATTTTGGTGAGATACACGTTCCTGCAGCTACCAATTTGATTACAAATCGTCTAAGGAACCCATTAAACACCCCCCCGTTCATATCGGGCTTCATCATTTTTTAAATACGGAAATACTGAGTCCAGCATGCCCTTAAATTCACGTGAAATAAAGTTTAGATTCTCAAGTCTGACAGATTTATGACCGGTAACAATCTGACAGATTAACCATATATTTGGATCGGTCACAATCTGACACATCGACCATCTATAAACTTTTTCCATCTTTCGACTTCTGACATCTTTTGTCTCTCAAATTTTCTTCTTCTGCATTGTTACTTTCGTTTTGCACGCTTTTCCGTCGCATTCGCAGATTTGTTGCATTTTAACATTCGATCCCCTGTACCTCACTATTACCCCGAAAATGGAAGCATTTTCAATGCTAATAACAAAAATGTCAAATCAACATATTTGATGTTAAAATGACATACATCTGTGTTATATCCACTGAAAAATGTGTCAATATAACACAAATGTAGAGTGGACCTGCTAGGACATTTTTTCTAGTCAAATTTCTCCAACAGTGTATATTTGTTCGACTTTACAAAGTAAATTATATGCGATAAATGACGTGATAATTTCGCTCATAACATTATATCGGATTTATCGCATCAACCTTTTTAGTAGGGTTATACGCCTTCACACGAAATCTCGTTACATCAGACTACGTATACACATCCGCGTTTATGATAAGACAAATTGTTTCCACTATTGAATTGGGCCCTAAATGATCGTATTGAAACGAAGGATTGTTGCGAATTTTGTAACGAATTTAAAAACTTGCCGAACTGTTTGGAATTTTGAAGATAGAACAAACGTATACAAAATTATGAACCAGGTCAAAAGTGGTGAGGAAAAATCATTGGTCGAATTGACATGAAATGCCTATCTGTGAAATATCCGACAAGATTAATAAAGCACTGAAATGATTGAAGCCGCAAGAAAAGGAAGCGAACAGCGAACCCGGATAACCAACGCCAAGGAGAAGAGGCTATGGACCAGGATCCGGATGACCAGCGCCGGGAAGAACCAGAGGATCGGGTCAGTATAGGTAAGGGGCCTTTTATCAATAGTAGTAGTATAGTTACAAAGATTGGTTGTACGGTGAGAGAGCTGCAGGCAGAGAAAGATTTTGCGGACTCTACCGGGACTGAAATATGTCTTCAAGCTGCAACACCCACCACAAAACAACCAGTCGCATGTTCTGCGAATGTTGAAAGAGACATTGAAAACCGCAGTAAAAGGATTGGTCAACCAATCCGAACTTACAGTGCGAAAGGAACTAGCGCAGGTTCTGGTACTGATAATGTAGATTTACAACGAGCAATGCTTGAGTTGAGAAACACTCGATTTGACGATGATAGCGTTGCTCCTCACGTTGTAAATCAACAGATGCGTGACGAGGCATCGGACAATGACGCTGATGAGCTGCTTCGTAACGAAAGTTGCTGTGATTCGACCATTGCCCAAGGAAATGACTCCGTAAACCCAGACGGAGAAGACACGAACTCGGATGTAGAATCCGAGGGCGCAAGTGTCAGACATGTAGTTGATGTCAACTATCTTTGGCGAACATTGCACGAAGAAATGGCCAGGCATGATCCTCATTGTCCCTGTAGTATGGAAGACGTACACTTGTGGAAGCAAGTGGATCGTGGGATGCGATCGCAATTATTTTTCCGTTGTAAAAGATGCAACTTTTACTGCACTGTCTGGACTCTCCCAGATAAGAGTGATGACATGTCCATTCACGAGGGTACAGTGTGTGGTAGTTTGGCGGCGGGAATCGGTTTCGCGACGATGCAAGCTCAACTGGCCGCGATGGGGATACGTTGCTTGTCACATTCAACCTATCGCAAGGTCAGGGACTCGCTAACTCCGCACATTAAAAATGCCAGCGACAAAGAAATGAGGGATGCGGCCGAAATGGAGAAAACATTGGCTATAAAACTGGGCCATGTTACTCCCGAAGGCATCCCGTACATTACTGTTGTCGTTGACGGAGCCTGGAGTAAGAGATCTTACCGTGGGGGCAGATACGATGCATTGTCTGGGAATGCGGTAATCGTGGGTTATGAAACAGGGCGTGTCTTGTTCTGTGGAGTCCGAAACAAGTATTGCTGTATTTGCCAGAAAGCTACGAACCGCGGTGAAGAACCACCGAAGCACATCTGCTATAAAAACTATGGTCAGGATCTATCATCAACGAGCATGGAAGCAAATATAATAGCTGAAGGGTTTTCTAGTAGCTTAGAAACCCATGGATTAATTTATCGAACTGTTATCGGTGACGGAGATAGCAGTGTATATCAAACCATACTCGATAAAGATCCTTACGCAGCATATAGTGTTCGCGTAGAAAAAAAAGAGTGTAAAAATCACTTGCTTCGCAATTTTTGTAGGCATATCAGAAATGCGTCGGAGGCGAAGTTTCAAAGAAAGCCGTCATCAGGCTCAGTAACGGAACTTCGTGCACGCGTCAGAAGTAGCGCTTTCAAAATGCGTCAGCTTGTAGAGGCTGCTATACAACGCCGTAGAGCAGAAAATGATATCTCGCGAGAGGAACAAGTTCAACGTCTCTTGCATGACGTTTTATGTATGCCGGAACATTTTTTCGGCGACCATTTGAGATGTGACCCGTCGTTCGGACCCTGCGACAAATCAGAAACAAATCAAGTACCACTGCTCGACGAAGTCGGTCTTTGGACCATCATCGGCGAGGTCGTGAAACGTTTAGCACAAAATGCGGACTCTTTGTTGGAAGACAAAACGACTAATGCTGCTGAGTCGGTACATTCTCAAGGCAATAGATTCTCCGGCGGGAGGCGCGTTAATCATACCCTACGCAACTCTTACGAACTCCGTGCGCACTGTGCAGCGGTCCAGCACAACACGCTCGCGGTAACGTCAAAAATATTCGCGAGCGCTGGGAAGCTAGTTCCCCGAGCAGTTGTGGCTATGGAACAGAGCAGGCGATCGGGGGTCGCGAGAACAAAATTTCATCGTCTTGCTAATGGTAGAAAGCGACGTCGACAGCGGTTTGGCACAGATAAAGACTACGGTCCATCCTGTCGCCAGTCTGATGTGAGCCAGAAGACGTACGACGCGTTGGAGGCGGATCACTTCGAAAAACTGCGTGTGCGTCAATCAAACCGCGATGATATCGAACGCGCGACCGCGGGCCAAAGTGACTGCGACATGTGGCACACGTACCGGAAAGACATGCTAACCGCTTCTAAATTCGGTGAAATATGCCGAATGAGGGAGTTCACATCGTGTTCTAGGTTAGTGAAGGAGATTCGTTATCCGAAAGCACTCGACGTTGCGCATGTAGCTGACGGAAAAGAACACGAAAACGAGGCGAGAGAGGCAACTGGCGCGAGAATTAGATGTCGAAATATCGCTCAGTGGACTATTCATTGATCGAGATTTTGCGTTCTTGGGCGCTTCGCCGGACGGTCTTATCGATGACGAGCTCGGAATCGTAGAGATCAAGTATATGGCGAAAGCAGCAGAAAACGGTTATACTCCTGGGAGGCAATCGAAAAGTTCCCCTTGTACAGAAATATTTTCGCGAAAAATAGTACCGAAGATATGAATAAAAATCATAAGCATTTTTATCAAGTGCAAGGTCAGTTGCATGTTACTGATCGAGAGTACTGTATATTCGCGCTATGGGCTCCGCTTGGGATGAAACATGTCAGAGTAGAGCGGGATAATGAATTCTGGGAAGACAAAATGGAGGGGAAATTGACGGCATTTTATGACGACTGCATGCTTCCTGAAATCGTCGATAGCAGGCAAAATGGGCATATGAAAATTCGCGAGCCGCAACGTATATTGCAAGCTCAAGAAGAGCAAAAAGCCAAAAAAGCCGGAAAGCTGTCACGAAATCGGGCAGCGTCTGCAATCGAGCCTCCGTTAGAATCTATGGAAGTAGATTCGGAAACAGTCGTTGACCTGTCAAGTACAAACAACGACGCTCGCTTGGAATCTCCGACTCCATGCGTGGCCGTGGACAATGGTCAAGAACGGATAGATGAGGAGGTGTACCAACAATACATCCAATGTATTGAACCCGAAGCCGTTTTAGCAAATGTGCTCGATGCCGATAATTACTTGGAAGATACAAGTATTCAATATTTTCTCCTCATCGTTGCCGAAAATTGTGACTACAATATCGCCTCGATACTTGATTTCGCTTACCCAGGTGCGGTGAAACCGTCAAACACGGAGCATGATCTCCTAATTATCGGTGGCCGCCCTGATTTCAAACATTGGTGCTGTATTCGTTACGAGCAAACAACTCTTTACGTGTACGATAGTCTTGGGCGTAAAGCACTGCGCGACCACGAGAAAGCTTTTATTCGGAAAAGGTATCCAAGGATACGAATGAATGATATCGTTTACCCAGATGTTGCAAGGCAACCCGATGGTAAGAGCTGTGGGGTATACGCAGCTGCGTTCGCGACCGCACTAGCGTTGGGTGCGGATCCAAGTAATCCGAAGAACGTGAGAAACGCAATCGAAATGAGACGGCGTATGGCGGTAATAATTCAAATCAGGGAGTTGGTGTTATTCCCGGCTGAATAGTAATTTCTGAGGAGAATATATCATACGTGCACGTTATACTTGTAGCTCGAATGTTATGTCAAAACAACGAAAAAGGTTGTGATTCAGTTGACGCGAAAGCGTGTGATTGAAGCATAATTCGCGCAAAGGTCGATATCGAATGGTAGGACCATCCTATACATTCATTTTCGATGCATTTTCAAAAGTGGAGAACACTTTTTGGAGAACTGACGAATGTCAGTATTTCTCACACAAACGTTGATATCAAAAGGAAGGGCCATCGGTATATTAATGCCGATGGGGGTGTGTGGTGGGCCTTCAATACATGAATTCATTGTGTAATGCCTTGATTAATGTGAAAAACGCGTTTTTTCAAATTGACAAACCTCAGTCTGTTCTTCCTTCGACTCTTGTTGTAGACAAGCACTGACCTAGAAGTTCAGACGGTTATGTCACCGACATGGTTCAAACGCGTACAGAATACGAGCAGCTGGTCATACCTGAAACAAAATCTGTGACACGCACACTGATAAGAATCGTATGTTTCTGAACTTTGTAATATTTTAAGTTCCCTTTTTTCGAATACTCTAAAGGATACCGTAATTTCGGATTGGCTAAAATCTGTCAAAGAATAACAAGTTATATGAATAGCTATCGGAAGGAATCGGGATTTTGCATCGTTAGTTTGATTATTCAATATATCACCCGTTCACGGATAAATAATGAGGTTGTAATTCAATCATTTTTTAAACGAGAATTGAAGTGATGATGGATTTAAAATCAAAGCAACGTGAAATGAAAATTACGAAACAATGAAATCTTTGAGCATATCTGGACAGTGCTACCTCAATTGGGCTGCTTGGGCTTTTATTCAGTTTTCTTTTTCATCGCGAATTGAAAGAAAACCATACATTTGGCTTTCGTCGCGAATTTTCACCAGGAAAGTTAGAAATCAATGGATTGAGATTTTGCATGTATCTTGTTCATTTCATGTGTCAGTAGTTTGGTCAAAAGTAATGAGATCATATTTTTTCTTATAGCAAAAACCCTGGAATTCAAAT
>JAEUYN010000775.1:0-45735 GCA_018257835.1 Euura lappo | reverse complement strand
GAAACACCTGTGACAAATAGAAACGATCAGATTGCATTACTGGAAAAAGACATTGCAAACTTGCCCCACCACGTTTTCGGCGATCACCAGAATTGCAAAGATTTGAATGGCTTTTGTAACGGTGATCTTGCCGCGGGCGAGCAGAATGTTGTCGACATTTTGAAGAAAGCTGGCCTCTTTGACGCTCTCTGAACGCTGTTCAGTGCCTTCAGCTTGCATGCCTCTAGTTTGATGTACGGCGCTACAAACAACATAGCTGAGGCATACAACGCGATTGTCTGTAAGTTCATCGGAGGCAAACGCGTAAATTTCGGAATGAGATGTTCTTACCAGACGAGGTGCGATGGGTCTGTACTGCAGCACAACACTCAAAGTGTTCTTACAAAACTTCATCAGAGTGAGAACAAAGAGGTACCTCGTGTCGTAGCAATCATGGAAGCCCGTCGACTGCGTAAGGCGCAAATGAACGCGGTAATCAAACACAGGACTAAGGCTTCGAGAACTCGTAATCGAAACAGGCGAGTCAGAGGAACCGATAAGGACTACGGCCCAAACGCCCAGAGGCCAGATAAGCCTCCCGACGTATTGCAGAATTCTCTTGAAGAGCATACAGCAAAATTGTTGGACAAACAACGCAACAGAGTCCAGATTGAGCGAGATACGAGGAGACAGGCCAATGACGAGCTGTGGAAATCTACGAGGAAGAACATGTTGACAGCATCGAACTTCGGAAAAGTGTGCCGCTTGAGACCAACTACATCATGTGCTAATACGGTGCAGTCGATCCTGTTTCCTTCAATCCGATTAACGCCAGCTATTATATGGGGACGTACAAAGGAACCAATAGCTATCAAAGCTTTGCAGAAAAGACTGGCAGAAGAAGGAAATCCCGATCAGATCACGGCATGCGGGTTGTTCATCGATCCCGAATACGAGTACCTCGGAGCTTCTCCTGACGGAACCATTGGAAACGATGGAATCATCGAGATGAAGTGTCCGTATTCCGCGCGGATGTATAGTCCTGACGAAGCGATCAGACTCAAAGTGTCTGAAATCCCGAAATTTTTCAGCAAAACGGACAACACGAAAATGAACACCATGCATCCGTATTACTACCAGGTACAAGGGCAACTGCATATAACCCAACGAGTGTTTTGTCTCTTTGCTGTGTGGACTCCTTTCGGTCTGAAGTACGTGACAGTGCTGAAGGACGATGATTTCTGGCAAAGCCAAATGGAGCCAAAGCTGTCACGTTTCTACAATAACTGCCTACTCCCCGAAATATTGGACAGTCGGTACGAACGAAGTATGCCCATTAGAGATCCGGACTACATCTTGGCAGCACAACAAAAGGGACGGAAGAGAAATCAAAGTGAAGTCACGTCAGACACTCAAATGCTCGAAAGCAGTGAGAATGTCAGAACGCAGTGTTCTTCACCAGAAAGAGATAACGGCAGCACAACAGAGGGTCAACCGGAAATCCGTAGCCGATTGATGCTGAGGTTCACACGTATCCCGAACAGTGACGACGAGTGGATGAGCTCCACGTCAGATGAAGCCTCCGAAGTTGTGCGCGATAGACGTCGGGTTCAACCTACCCTTTTGCAGAAGGAGCCTTCAGCTAACGGCGAGATTTGTTACAGAGTATCATCTTCAGAAGAGCACTCATCGAACGTTCGTCCGAGAGTCAGACCCTCAATACTGGCGTGGTCGCAATCGGAAGGTGACGATGTCGGTCAGTGGACTGTATCATCCTCGGATGAGCATCCTCGCGCGCCCAGAAGCGCAGCCCCGCCTACTATACAGCGCACTAATTCAACACGAACAATGGACCCGGTGGCCCGATGGGTAGTCGTTCGACCGGATATGTCTCACATTCCCACGACGGAGGAAAGAGTTATACTCGAATCGCTCAATAACGATACACCATTTGCGGATTTGGAGGCCGACATACTGCTACGCACTTCGTTGTTGAATGACACATCGATCGACAACTTTCTACACGTGATACGGAAATCATCTGCCTTTCATCCGAGGACTGCACTTTGGTTGACGCACCCTGCACACATCATACCGTGCGCAAGACAAGATATCGCAATAATCGGGGGAAATCAAGTTCAGCATTGGCGTTGCATTCACTTTGACGGAATAAAATTGAACGTATACGACAGCGCGTTCGACAACTACGAATCTTTGAGAGCGGACGAACTAGTGTACATTTCATTACGGTACCCAAATTTGACCCCGCAAGACGTATCGTTCCCCAAAGTTCAGAAGCAACCGGATCCCTACAGTTGTGGTGTCTACGCTGCAGCTTTCGCAACAACGATAGTGCTGGGAGGGCACCCTTCAAATGCGACATACTCGAAGGACGTCATGAAGATGAGGCGTCATCTTTTACAGATAATAGAAAGGAAAGAATTATCAGCCTTCCCAAGCGCATAGTTGAGACAACACCAGAGTAACAACACCAGAGTTCACAATCAGTTGATCGTCGTGAATTTTATTGAAACAAGGGTAAGTGGGTGGTAGGCTGGATCCTTTGTTGGACGACGTGGGACATAGTTGGACGACGTAGGACATTCATGGACGACGTGGGACATTTTTGGACAACGAGGGACATTGTTGGACGACGTGGGATATTGTTGGAAGACGTGGGAAATTCATGGACGACGTGGGACATTGTTGGACGACGTGGGATATTGTTGGACGACGTGGGACATTCATGGACGACGTGGGACATTTTTGGACAACGAGGGACATTGTTGGACGACGTGGGATATTGTTGGACGACGTGGGACAACGTGGGCCATTGTTGGACGACGTGGGATATTGTTGGACGACGTGGGAAATTCATGGACGACGTGGGACATTGTTGGACGACGTGGGATATTGTTGGACGACGTGGGAAATTCATGGACGACGTGGGACATTGTTGGACGACGTGGGATATTGTTGGACGACGTGGGATATTGTTGGACGACGTGGGATATTGTTGGACGACGTGGGATATTGTTGGACGACGTGGGATATTGTTGGACGACGTGGGAAATTCATGGACGACGTGGGACATTGTTGGACGACGTGGGATATTGTTGGACGACGTGGGAAATTCATGGACGACGTGGGACATTGTTGGACGACGTGGGATATTGTTGGACGACGTGGGATATTGTTGGACGACGTGGGAAATTCATGGGCGACGTGGGACATTTTTGGACAACGTGGGACATTGTTGGACGACGTGGTACATTGTTGGACGACGTGGGATATTGTTGGAAAAAGGGTAAGTGGGTGGTAGGGTGGACCCTTCTTCAGACGTCGTGGGACTTCGTTGGACGTCGCGGGATTTCTTTATACATCGAGGGACTTTGTTAGACGTCGCAGGGCTTTATACGTCGAGGGACTCCATTGAAACAACTGGGTAAGTGGGTGGCAGGGTGGAACCTTCGTTGGACGTCGTGGGACTGCGTGGGACTCCGTTGGGAGCATGGTAAGTGGGTGGTAGGGTGGATCCCTCCGCTAGGCGTCGTTGGACTTCATTGAAACAAGGGTAAGTGGGTGGCAGGGTGGAATCTTCGTCGGAATTCGACGGACTTCGAGGGACTCTTGGACTGCGTGGGACTCCGAGAGACTCCGTGGTACTCCGTGAGAATTCGCGGGGCTCCGTGGGAAACCCTCTGACATTCGGAATATTAGTTACCCGACTTTGTTGAATTTGAACGGATAAAAAAAATGTGACATGAATTTGTGAACTATATCTCATTTATGGGCAATTTCACCAATTATCACCGAACGTTTGGGCCCGAAAAAATCGATTTGCCTCAATTTTTTTCCTCGCATTCTGTGAACCAAGATTGATAGATTCACCAAGTTTCAGCCAAATAGGACTTACCGTTCACGAGGAATACGATATTCAATTTTTAGGACAAATTTTTTCAACGCATTTTTTACGTAGTTCCAACGTCACAATAAAAATTCGAAAAAATACGTTTCTCATGTGAAAAACTCTCAGCTTTTCGAATCCATTTTTTATTTTTCAATAACTCTGCTAAAACTAACTCAAAAACACGTTTTTCGACAAAAAACGGCGATTTCTCCTTGTGCTCAATGTTTTATCATTCTTTTGAATTTTTATTCCGAAAGCTGAGATTTTTTCAGTAAGAAACCCAAATTTTCAGAGTGGGACGGCTACGTGGTCGCGTGTGAGGTACGATTAACCCCTTGGCAGTGAGGCGAAATGGGATTTTCGTGCCTTGTTGTGTTTGAAAAAAATGTTCATATATTCATTATAATCTCAGTATTACGGTTTCTGAAGTCACCGAATCCGAATCTGAAATCAGATTTCCAAAATTCAGAATGGCGGATCCAATATGGCGGAAGCAAATTCGAAACAGTTTGATTCTGATGAAAGTGCGTATCTTCAGGTTTTCGAGGTCGCTGAATCCCGAGCCGAATCCAAATATGACATCGGATTCCCGAAATTCAAAATGGCGGATCAAATATGGCGGGAGAAAATTTCAATTAACATTTTTTTCAATCATAAAAGTGGCACGGAAATCCCATTTTTGCCTCACTGCCAACGGGTTAATCGTATCTCACACGCGACCACGTACCCGAGTAGAAATTCAAATAGGGCCCTGCAAGGGGTGTTGTCAGGTTTTCCCTATTTCACGCTCAGGCGCTATCAAGGCAAACTGACCGGGCCCTGGCTATAAATGTAACGCACCGGTTCATAAGGCCGGGATTAGGCTGGCTGATCAGGTCGTTATTATGCAGCCTTAATAAAACCTGACGGTTCTATCGAGGCCCTGTTCAGGTTACTATTTGGGTAATATTCAGAATTCAGATATAACATATATATATTCAAATATAGTCAATTTATTCATTTCTCTGCGATTTAGACATTTAAATTCTCATACATCAATTTTTGATGGCTAATACACGTGTAAAAATGTCTTAAAATATTTTATGTATCAAAAAAATCAAACAACTTTTTTTTTCTCCACTAGCCTCAGTTAAGAGTTTGTGGTTATCGTATCACAGCTTTCCTTTCGATTAATTATATGGGCAATTCCACCAATTATCAACCAATGTTTGGGCCTGAAAAAATTGATTTGCCTCAATTTTTTTCTCGCATTCTGTGAACCGAGATTGGCAGATTCACCAAGTTTCAGCCAAATAGGACTCACCGTTCACGAGGAATACGATATTCAATTTTTAGGATAAATTTTTTTTACGCATTTTGAACGTACTTCCAACGTCACAATAAAAATTCGAAAAAATACGTTTTTCATGTGAAAAACTCTCAGCTTTTCGAATCCATTTTTCATTCTTCACTATCTCTGCTGAAACCAGCTCAAAAACACGTTTTTTGACAAAAAACAGCGATTTCTCGATGTGCTCAATGTTTTATCATTCTTTTGAATTTTTATTCTGAAAGCTGAGATTTTTTCAGTAAGAAACCCAAAGAGTGGGACGGCTAGTGGTCACGTGTGAGCTACGATTAACCCCTTGGCAGTGAGGCAAAAATGGGATTTTCGTGCCACTTTTGTGTTTGAAAAAAAAGGCTTATTGAAATTTTCTTCCGCCATATTGGATCCGCCATTTTGAATTTTGGAAATCTGACGTCATATTCGGATCCAGCGACCTCGAAAACCTGAAGTTACTCACTTTCATCGGAATCAAACTGTTTTCCGAATTTGCGTCCGCCATATTGGATCCGCCATTTTGAATTTGAAAAATCCGATTTCAGATTCGGATTCAGTGACCTCAAAAACCGTAGCACTGAGATTGTAGGATGAATGTATTGACTTTTTTTTCAAATACAAACGTGGCACGAAAATCCCATTTTTGCATCATTGCCAAGGGGTTAATCGTAGCTCACACGCGACCACGTAGCCGTCCCACTCTGAAAATTTGGGTTTCTTACTTAAAAAATCTCAGCTTTCGGAATAAAAATTCAAAAGAATGATAAAACATTGAGCACATCGAGAAATCGCTGTTTTTTTGTCAAAAAACGTGTTTTTGAGCTGGTTTCAGCAGAGATACTGAAAAATGAAAAATGGATTCGAAAAGCTGAGAGTTTTTCACATGAAAAACGTATTTTTCGAATTTTTATTGTGACGTTGGAAGTACGTCAAAAATGCGTAAAAAAAATTTATCCTAAAAATTGAATATCGTATTCCTCGTGAATGGTAAGTCCTATTTGACTGAAACTTGGTGAATCTGCCAATCTTGGTTCACAGAATGCGAGGAAAAAAATTGAGGCAAATCAATTTTTTCAGGCCCAAACATTGGTTGATAATTGGTGGAATTGCCCATATATTTTCTTGCACCTTAAACTTGGTCTCACGTGTCGCCTTTATCATTTCTAAAGAATATTTTATTTATTAGTAACAAGGTCAAATCCTTCGTTACAATATATTACAGTTGTTTTTAAATTATGTTTTTGTGATCATATAATATGTTACATCAATCTTTAAAACTTAGAACACAGCCAGCTATCTTACTTTGATTTGTCAGGTCAAACCTGGAGTTGAAAGTTACCTATATAATCTCAGATTCACCATGAATCATATTTTTAACATTATATAACATGGTTAAGCGTACTTTGATCTCTACTTATACATTATACACCCAGAACAAAACCGTAACAACTGAAAATTTATTTTCCCTAATTAGCTTGCGAATGAAAGTTAATGGCACAAAATGACTGTTTATACTACTTTTTCATATACTTTGATATAATTTCGATTTCTTTCAGTTTCATTTAGGAGGTACGATTCAGATGTCGTTGATCGAATCGAGGCAAGTCAAGCCAGTCGAACCTGCCTCGATTGGACCAATCTCGTGTATGCGTGATTATATATGAACGTATTATCTAAATTACTGAAATTAATTAAGAGGAAAAATAACTTCTGCAGTATATCAGCCTACCCAATTAATAATTCTCACGATATCTTTCAAAATCTTGTTCAAAAAACCTATAAGAACAATAAAGGATATAATAATCACATTCAAACTTATTTTCTTATAAGCAATTGCAACAAGACCTTATAAGAATTTCGAAGCAAACTTAAGATAATTGAAACAAAAAAAAAAACATAGAAAAATTTACAGTCTCTAGTCTGAGTCTCAGTTTGTTCCTTCTCTATCAGAACTCGCAGTACGGTTATCGACATTCCATTGTCGATTTTGAGCGGCGTCAACAGCTTGCTCATTGTCAGCCTTCGCACCCTTTGATCGGTGAGAACGGTGACCTTCCCAGTCTTTCGAATTATTTATCACCGCTCCAACAGCTTGATTGAAGTTCTTATCTGTCACTGGAGACCGAGTCGGATTTTTTTTATACTCAACAGCAATAATATCTGAAATGAAGATAACAGGACACATGAAATACAACAATTATTAGAACAATAAATAATGTAACATTGACATCAACGTCACCTTGAATGCAGGAAGAGAGTGCAGTTTTTTGGAAAACTAGTTTCGTTCCAGTCTCTTTTACTGCTGTATACTGCCGTATAACATTTCTCGACAAATATTTCTTCATTACATTTCTGATACTGTGCGCTACTGGAATTTTGGAATCCACTGACGTCCACATATTGAGTTTCTGAAAATGATGCAATTGGTAATATAGCATCATAAACTGAAATCCTCAGAGATTTCAGAGATTTTCTGAGATTTTCATAGATACATATTCATATCATTGGATCCCAGTGGGTCACTGTGCCACCTCGTGAAAGAGAAACATTATCTGATTATATTATTACATTTTTTCGATTCTATAATAATGCAATTACAACTATCGTTCATTTCTGTAGTGTTCACTCTCAATAAACATGCATTACGTAAAACTTACAGTCGCTTTTTGAAGTTCTTTATCTTCTTTCAGTTGGGCGTCGAAGTCTTGAAAAGTTTCCAGTGATTTAAACGGAAGATGAATATTATATTTCTCCGCAAAGTCTTCGGTGCTCAAGAATTCTGATAGATGTTGGTTACTTCTCTGTGTAATCACTAACTTGAGGTTTTCGATCTCCGTAGTTAGTAGTGTTATCTGCTTTGCATGACTGCTGAAGGCTTTTTTTATTGCGCCTTCAATAACTAGAAGATGAATTAACGAAAATCATCAGAAATATATTGGAATAAGATTGAGAATTTTTTATTGCATAATGTATCCCACACTCACCGCTCACAATATCCTTGAGGTATTCAGATGATCCAATCGGGTTCACAACTTTGACGACATCGTCGAACAATATGGTTGAATGTTTTTCTTTCTCGACTTCTTTCTCTTTGCGCATAGCTTCTTTTTGCACTACAATCCAATAAATTAAATTAGCTGAGACAAACAGAAAGATAACAATAGTGAAACTACTAGTGCAGCAAAATCTGGAAACTCACTGTTATTCACATTTGCCTTGAATTTTTTACATCCAGAGGGTAGCTTTGCTAGAAAAAAAAAGATTTGCAATTCATTTTAATCAAACCCAAGCATACGAGCGAGAAGTGCAAAAAATTACGAAATTGCTTGTACCTTGATTTATTAGTTTTCTTTTCAGCCCATTTCTGCTGCTTCTCGCATCCTGACAGTCACTATCAGTATTTGGGGATGAAACGTCAGCGAATGCTAAAGTTACATACATAGAAAATATCAGTGCCAGTAATATTTCAATTTTCATCCAAATGCTGAATTAGAAGCCTAATAATCTTACGTGGGTCATTTTCATCATCTTCGAGATCCTCTAACAAAGGAACAGACCATAGCTCTTGGTGATCATCATTCTGTTGATGTACTCTCATTTTGTACTTTGCTTTAGCAGCTGCTGCCTTAGCTCCTGACGATACTTCACTATCCGTAGAGAAAGCGTTCATTTTACTTTCCAGCACGGCTAATTTTTTAACAGCTTCCTCGTAGCTTCCTTGTCAAGTTCAAGAACAATATAACTTCAAAGCTCTGGCTAACGTTCATGTCTATGTTTTACAACTTACTTGCTTCACCACGTATGTCGATACAATAAGTAGGCCAATCTTCCGGAGCCGGTACTTTACATTTGACGAGAGAATGTAGCAAAGCTGAAGTCTCGCCATCATATGGTGGCGGCATAAACTTCGACACAAAACCTCTACCCGTGCTACAATCATAGGATATCCAGCTATACGGAACAATATCCACGCATCGATTGTTTGGCTTAGTTTCTGCAGTGAATTCCACTAGTGTGTAAATGTATTGCGTATACTGGCCATTGAAGTCATCGCTGGCACTCATCTGTAATGTTGTGCACAAAAAAACCCAGGTACTTGAAATACAGTTTACGTAGTAAGAAAAAAAAAAATTTGTTATAACATCAAACTTGTAAGAAAATTACGTCTGTCATGATATATATGTGTAATTGTATCCCAAAATTTTGCTAGATTAGGCTTTTGGTACGTTATTTCTGTTAATTTTCATTCATCACAAATCGAAGTCTTGTGGACATTGCGAAGAGACGACTTTGTAGGTTATGTAGCAAATATCGTCTACGAAACTGGCAGGGTCATCGTGATTTTAAATACAAATCTTACGATAAATACAAGTTTTATACATTTAATGTTTTAGACATTATTTGCAGTTACGATTAGAAAAGCATAACTAACCTTTTTCGAGATGTAGTTGACGTAATTTCTCAAGTCAGACAACTTCGCCGAGAGACTGTGATGGCGGAACTAGCGGAACTTGAGCGAGAACGCGTGTGCACAGGCTAGTCGGACAGTGTCGCCAACTTCACGAAAATACATCCGTAAGGGATTGAAAAATTCTGATTGTGTTCTAATAAAACACTGATATATCAGTGTAATAAATTGATGCCGTCCGATGTCCGATAAATTATTAGCAAATCATCAATTCTTGTCTTTGTCATATAAGAACGATTTTCCTCAAGTGTTAGAGTTTGGTGAACTTTGTCACAAATGTTTCATAAAATTATAGAAAACATTTTTTTCTGGAGCTTGTTTCGAATATTCGATAAGAACCGATTGTTCACTAATTCCTTGCTAATTTAAACACACATATGGCTTTTTTTTAAGAAATCGTCTTACAAATTTTGATAAAAGGATTTGAAGTTCAAAGTAAGATGTGAAGGAACAAACTTATTGCTGATGAAGAAGCGGTATGACATAGGATTTTATTCCTCCTAAACTGTCTTCAATTTCCAAATGCACCATTTTGTAAGCGACTGAAGAAAGCTTGAAGTTTTTCCGTATGCGAGTTTCAACGACTTTCCACATGTTAAGCGTTTTTGAATTGCAGGGATACGTAAAAATTGGTGACATCGGTTTTGAAATTCTCCCAGAAATGTAGATACAGCTATCCTCATCATTTGGTAGAATATATATGACGTCAATGTTAAGTATCAAACCATTTTTGAGCGTGACAGTATTATTCGGTGAACTGCTTGAAAGTATTGCCTCCTTGTACCGCAGCCTTTTGATGATGATACGTCCTGAGGGCTCCAATCGCCTCTGTGTCAAGATAGTTATAGCCGATGGTATCACTACTACCTCTTCGTTAGCAAAGAATGCTTCGTGAAGGCGGCGACACAATTGTGATAAAGGGCGATTTCCACTGCGGAGCACTTTTTTCATCTTTCCTAGAGCATTTTCAAACGGAAAAGCTGTAATTTTGCTAAGTGAGGTCTTCATGTTTCTGACATCATCAGCTACATGAATTTATAGACTGTGCATGTTCAGTATTTGAGTGTCATCTCCATACAGATCTCGCGATAGTAAAACAAAACTTCTAAGATACACTTTGGCCTCTGCGTAGAATTTCAAAGCTAAATCTTCCGAGCTCAATATTCTAAAAGCCACATGAAGAAGAAGAAAATGCTTATACGCTTCATCATGAAGAATATTTTTCAAAACGACAGGGCCAGAGTATAACAGAAAAAATCTAAATTCCGTGGCCTTCCATTTTGAAGTGTCAGATAGAGATCTTGTCGTGCGTTGAAAGTCTTGCGGTACTTGTGGTTGTAAACTAATCAAAATCTGGGACAAGCGATACCTACTGCCTTGACTTAATTTGAAGCGTGATTCCTTCCCTAGCCAAATATCCAGCAATAGTTTTTTCATTATACCCAAGCATCCAAGGTGCATGAAATCTAATACGAAATGAGTTATCATATTCAGAGTAAGTATTGATGTAAGAGGTGTAACTCCTGTGTGGTGCTCAGGTTGATCCTGATTTCGGAAGGACATATCTGTTCTTTCATCACAATCTGGAGAAATATAAACCGTTCTCTTATTGGATCGTTCGCCACGAATAGTGCAACGCTCACATGCATAATATCCGCCATGTCCTTTCATGCACTTGATCATCGAGCGAGCTGGTCTGTCGCACACGAAACACTTGATGTTCACTTTGAATATTCTTCCATTTATTTCTATTCCTTCACGTACTGCTTCATTCAACTCTTCAATGAAGTTGGACAAATATTCCTCCAAGTTATCTGGCTTCCCAAATCCTGAATATACAGCGACTGGAAATACTTTATATACGTCCGGGTCAAAATGTATCCTGCACAATATTGGCCAAAATTGTTTGTGACTCGATTCAAAAAGAGGTAATCCATCGATATTGAATTGTAACTCCAATATATTTTCTTCATGTAACTCTGTGTTTACACACCTCTGGAGATTTTGGGTCAATCCAAAATACACGAACTCACCTACAATATTATCACTGGTGTCTCTCATTTTTTTAATATCATACACAGCGGAGGATGTTTTGAGAAAAGTTTTTGAACTTTTCGGTAATTGCGGAAACTTTCTTCTCAGGATTCGTAGCAGGTTGTCTAAACGTGTATGTGGAATATTGGAATCGATGGCCCACTGTCGAAGCGCTTCAATGTCATCCAAGTCTTCATCCATATAATCTTCATCGCTGCTGTCATCGCTCACATTTTCTGCAGCATCATCCCAATCAATGTTCCGATTCCCTTCCATTTCTTGATCGCAGTAGTCATTTGGATCGATGTCACTTTCATCCACATTTCCTGCATCGCAGACTTCACTTCCGCTGAGAATGTTTTCGTCGCTCAGACCTTCCATCGCATCAATATTTCGAGTCCCGTCACTTTCTACAGTTTCAGCTTCCGCAGCTACATTTACATGATCAAAATCTATGAATTCGTGTCCTGAATCTTTCGACGTCGACGGTTCGTGTTGTTCAACGGCTCTATTCAAACCATGTCCATCTGGAATCGATGCCTGAGTTTTAGATTTTATTCGATAAATCGATGCCGGTTTAACCTGAAAAAACTTCTGTATATCGACTATGATATATTGTACTTACCTGAGTTTTCCTTTGAATTCATCAGTCTGCGTACTGCACGGAATCTTTCCACACGTGTTCGCCCGAGTTTGCGTTTCTTAGCGCGATGATCCATATTTTGTAAAATTGTCGTACGATGTATGTATGATATTATAATAACAGCGAAAGAATATGTACAGGACGGTCCTAACTCCTAACCAGGTCCGGGAAAGGCTATCGCTAGCAGGCTATGTAATAGCGACTGGTGCTGATAGGGGGCGCCACATTACAAGAACTTCAGGCTTCCCTGATCATTTCCTGATCAGAATCTGATCTGGCTTACCAGATTAACGCACGCCATGGCACTTCCAGATCACGGCCTGATCAGATATAGGGCATACTATATTGAATTTCTACTCGGGTAGCCGTCCCACTCTGAAAATTTGGGTTTCTTACTGAAAAAATCTCAGCTTTCGGAATAAAAATTCAAAAGAATGATAAAACATTGAGCACAAGGAGAAATCGCCGTTTTTTTGTCGAAAAACGTGTTTTTGAGTTAGTTTTAGCAGAGGTAGTAAAAAATAAAAAATGGATTCGAGAAGCTGAGAGTTTTTCATATAAAAAATGTATTTTTTCGAATTTTTATTTTGACGTTGGAAGTACGTCAAAAATGCCTTGAAAAATTTTGTCCTAAAAATTGAATATCGTATTCCTCGTGAACGGTAAGTCCTATTTGGCTGAAACTCGGTGAATCTACCAATCTTGGTTCACAGAATGCGAGGAAAAAAATTGAGGCAAATCGATTTTTTCGGGCCCAAACATTCGTTGATAATTGGAGAAATTGCCCATATGTATTAGAAAAATCCTGAGACTTTGAAAGATTATTTGTTGATAAAAAAAGTTAGTGAAAAAATGAGGCCTCTTCATGACATCATTCCTTCATAGATATCATCCACACAAGGTGGTCGAATTTTGAAAGGCAAGACTATTTTCATAATAAACATTGTTTTTCTTCATTTTTCTACCTAATCAGAGAACACAGAGAACACCCACAACATTTTCTCGAACTCTAGAACAGTGCCATCTTGAATGGTAAGCGCTGAAATTCGTGGTGAAATGCTGCGGGTGAAATCATTCCGTAGGGTCTATACAACACTGTGCCAAGTGGGTTGTTTTCATCACTCATGCTCAGTTTTATGAACGTAGAGTTGAGTGTACCCCGGGAGTATCGTTCAATTGTTTCACATTACATGAATGTGTGCTGAATGTGTGTACGAAATAATTGAACGTCACCCCCGCGGTACACTTCACCGCACGTTTATAAAACCGGGCATTAGTGCGACTTTTTTTGTGTACCCCTTCTACTCAGTACCAAAAACTTCGAGTGAATCATAATATTTGCAAAATAGCAAATCCCCCCCCCCCTTCCCGCCCCAGTCGCACCGGTGACCTGACTAAGTAATAATTTCCGTTCAGAATAATTTGATTTACTAACCAAAACGCCCCCTGGTGCGATACCACACCACAAATTCAGGCTCCACCTGACTTGAAAGCCGCGGCGTCGTGGCAGTTCCGGGTTTTCTTCAGCCCACTCGTGCCAATTGTGAGAGTTGAAAACCCCCTCTCGGCTGAAATGGCACTCGTCCGTAAAACAAATGTTCCTCACGAAGTTTGGATCCCGCGCGTGCTGATCCAGCAGCCAACGGCAAAATCGGAGCCGACGCGGCAGATCTTCAGCCCGCAGATCCTGTACCGGCGTGTAATGGTACGCGTGTTGCCCATCTTCTTTTAAAATTCTCTGGACGGTCGTAGGTGCCATTTCCAGCATCCGTGCTACTCCTCGGATGCTCCTCCTGCCGTCATGTCGCACCGCTCGCAGTACTGCCTCTTCTCTCGCTACAGTACGGGCATTCCTTGGCGCCCCAATAGCACCTTGAAACCGCGGAACGAGGATTCCTTCTTGGTAGACTCTGTCCACCAAGTCACGAATTACATTCGGAGAGGGATGACGACGATTTGGAAAGCGTATGGCATATTCCCTGCTAGCTAAAGCGGCGTTGCGGCCAAACTCTCCCCACATGGCAAACATTTCCGCGTATTCCCTTGGATCGTATAAATTAGCCATTTTCAGACGAACACAAAAAGAAAAACACAAGTGAGGATATAACAATTATTGGATATCACCAGTAACGCGTCCAACACAGGATGACCCTGATTGTTTAGCTGATCGCGAGTCACAGCCAAGCGTGGGTTCTTCATTTGTTCTTTCGTTATTGTTTGTTCAACACAACGTTTCCATGGAGACCGCGTGCTATAAAGGCTTTTTTTTTCATGCTATGACTGTGATAGTTTCATTGTATGAAATGACAATTCTTGCGGTTTAAGGGGGTACATTATAGGCCTTGTAGTCCAGGCAATTTAGACTTTGACCCTGACAAAATTTCATGGCGCGATTTTTTTGTTCCATGCCCTCGCGGGGGTCACTGGGAGTGTAAATTTGAAATGGCGACCAAATTGAGCTTTTGCTTGTTTTCGAAAAGTTTTTTCTTTTCGAAAAAAAAACGGTTTTTCTCAAATCAGTCAGACATTTTTGAGTTGAACGAAAAACGACTGGAACAAAAGTTGTAGGAAATTTTGACCGCTACAACTTTTGTGTGAAACTTCTTTGCGTATCATCGATATTTTTCGAATTGAACTCAAAAGACGTTCCAAATTCCAAAAACTCGCATTATCTCGTTCATTTTCAACTTTTCAGCTATAATGTACGTAACCAAACCTGTCGAAAATCAAATTTGGGACAACTTTTGTGTAAAACTTCTTTGCGTAGCATCGATGCCCCAAGTGTGTACCTAGATACTCGTTCTTCTGGAGCGTGTTCACAAATTTTGGCTGAGTTACTTCAGAAAAACCTTTTTTTTCGAAGAAAAAAACTTTTCGAAAACAAGCAAAAGCTCAATTTGGTCGCCATTTCAAATTTACACTCCCAGTGACCCCACCCCCCCCTCCGAGGGCATGGAACAAAAAAAATCGCGCCTTGAAATTTTGTCAGGGTTCGATCGAGTTTTGGGCTAAATTGCCTGGACTATTGGAATTTAAATACAGTCACTACTGCCAGAAATCGTTCTTCATACTTTAAAATTGTTTACACGGTACTTGTGGAATAATTTTTTATTTTTTTTGTCTACATACCAGTGAACCGATTTCCGCTGTTTCGTAGTCCAGCTCCAAAACCCTCCTTAAGTTGTGAATTTTCAAAAACTTGATATTTGTACCGTCTTGTGGAATTTGAAAAAAACAAATTAATGTTGTTGATGATATAAATTGATATTTTCTGTGAGAAGAACCGGGCAGAATTCTTCTTCGATTTGTCTTAATTATTTGACAATTTTTTTTTTGCGACAAAGCACTCCGCCAACGACTTCTAGTATTGCACGGAGAGAAGTCTAAGTGAGTAGCTGCCAGATTACTTCTTGAGATAAAAAATGAAAAAAAATCACCCAATACATTAGCTCAATTCCTAATTTTTATATCCATTATTTACTGACATAGCATCCACCAACAGGACTATTGCTTCCACGGAAAGTCAGAAGTCGTGGCTGAAAAGTTTTATGAAAAAAGAGATTCAATAATTCTAAAAGAATAGAAAGAAAACTCCGCCTGTCTTTTTAAAGTTAATAATTGGCTGTTTTACATCGTCAAAAAAAATTTCGTTAATTTCTTGAAATTTGACACAACGGTCCGAATGCTAAGTTCGGGAACATCCCACACTTCATTCAGTTACAAAAATCACGATGAAAAAATAATAAATAAATAAATAAATAAGGAAATGCATTGCAGAACGAAAAAAAATGTTGGAGTATTTCGGAGCTAGAACTGCGATATAAAAAATCAGCAATCGTAATCTTATCTGAAAAACTGTTCAGATTTAGATTTTCGTATCATTCAATCGTACTTTAGCCCGCAGGTTTTATTACGCAGGGCTGTTGATTTATTTACACCCTCAATAGACAGGCCATTTTGAACAAACATGCGGATGGGTCCTCATTTCTTTGAAAACTCGCATTTTCAAAAACCATTGAGATGTATTATAAAAATTTCAAGGCTCTGTGTCATTCATCTTTGATCAAAATATGAGGTTAAAAAAAAAACACTTTATAGTGCTGGTCTCAGATAGGCTCCCTCTAAGTTCGACTTTTTATTTCATTTCGCAAAATGCGGCTTGTACCCCGTCTAGTATGGGGGGTTGTCGAGTGAACCTTGGACATTTTTATCACGTCAATCAGAATAGTAGTCCCCGATCTGAAATTGACAATAGGTTGGAGAAATGTCTGGGGCGGAACCTGAATCGGATCATAATAAAACAGATCAGAATTGGAATGTGGAGGAACAATCATTGGTCGCGATGACGTGGAATTTCTTTCATGCTACGTACTTATAAAAGTACACGTATTACAGTATCACATATCCGTGTTTACAGTTGGGCTCATGTGTCCTGCCAGCTCGCCTTCATGCTCATGACTATGTCGACTTCATCCGGGACGATTTACCGAAGTTTCTCGAAGACATCCCCCTCTGCCGTCAGGGCTGTACGTGGTGCCAGCAAGATGTAGCTCCAACCCATAGGGTGTAGAGTGTTCCACGCGCATATGCACACGCACATAAAAAATTGTTCACACCCATTAATGTAAAAGAAATCCGTAAAAAGTAGTTATTATCGACCCGGCGCATTTTTATTAAAAAAAAGTTACACTTCCTAGAAAGAAATATTATTGTTCATCTAACGTCATTTTTTATTCGTATTGTAATTTGTTATTTTTTTTTTAATACGTCTTCTTCAAGCTGTCCGCGTGACAGCCTTTGAACTTCCCGTGCTTCCGTGCTGAAAATATCATTATACCTATTTGAATCAAACTTTCATGAATTTATGGACAAATACGTACCAGAAACTTGAACGAAAAACGAGTGGGTTTGAGTTCACTATCCAGCCTTTGAACTTCCTGTTATTTATTTTGTTTCCATCTATTCTGGGTTTTGCAAATCTGACGTCAGATTCTTGATCAGCGACCGAACAAACCAAATGGTACCGACTTTCATTCAAATCCGTTGATTTGTTCTCAAGATATCGTCGTTTTTACTCGAGTTTTTGGAATTTAGTGATTCAAATAACTAGAAAACTACTGGACCGATCAAAGCCAATCTAATCAGTGCTAAGGCGAGAAAAGCCGCGTCGATTGAGCACAATTGTGATCGAAATCCGCTCACTCGTTCGCGAGATATCGCGGGGACCCAAATTTGGTCACACACACACACACCCACACTCAGATGTCAATCTCAGATTAGTCGGAGGTGATTCTCCGGACCTCAAACCGTGGCGATCGGTATGTTGAAAAACGCGTTTTCAAACCACGAAGATGTGTTCTGCGAATCTTGACGCGTTGCAAGGTTAATCTTCGGTCAACGTGCTATGTAAAGAAAATCGGAAACTATGCGACTCGTTACTTACATAGGGCTGACCGTCTGAGTGGTTTTCGAGTACTTTTAGGCTCAGAAACTTGAATCAATAGAATATCTGTTTTTACCAAATTAAACGCTCAGTCACAAATTACACTAGTGAACACGAATTTTGGGTCTGACGTAACTGATGGAGGAAAAATAGTTTCATCAGTTAAAGTTTGTTTCGGTCGAAGCCACAACGATATTTCGGATTTTGAAAAAAATTGACGAATTCGCCGAAAATGAATTAGAATGAGTCAACGTCTCTTTTCTAATGCCTTGACGTGTTTTCTTTTACCCAGCGACACACACAACAAATGAACAATACATACAGCAATAAATAAACCAAACACTTCGGAATTTCTTTATATCGACGTACAAACATCCAAACAGACCGGTTATTTCGGTGATTTTCGATCTATCGAATCAAAATTTATGTACTAGGATTAAAAATGAAGAAAGAAATTTGTCTTGGTGACCTGTGTTATCAGGGAACCGGCTATCTCTGTGAGCAGATAAATAGTTTAATTACACGTATTATACTAGGGCGCGACAATTATGTGCAATCGTTTCGAATTTATTGTTATTATCATTATATTTCTGATAAAATTTACTATTATAATTTCTTTGAATACCAATGTTTATTAAAAAAAAAATAAAAATATACCTGTTGAATAAAACATTATTTTATTTCTTAAAAATGTGGAATCAAGTATTATTTTTTGCGGGGCATTATGGAGAAAATGTATCGTCCAATTGATTTATGGGGCAGTTTCATCAGTTATGTCGTTTTCTCGAAGGGGCGCTTATCAAGAATTTTTTTGCACAAACTTGTGAAATTGCTTATCAGCACCTCGACCGACAGGTGAAACTGATGCGGCGATGTGTATAATTACGCGCATGCTGCATAAATTACTAATCTTCGCATAATTGAAATGATGTGGTCATCCTTTACAGTATTGAATTCTGTATTTCCGTGCTATAAAACATTTTCCGGTCGAGTTTCTTCTACGGCACAATTGCCCTTCATATCACAATTGTACGAAATGGCATCAAAATAGCCCGAAGAAATGTAAGAAACGCGAGCAAAAATAATTAAGGAAATAGACGTGTTAATTGTGATCGAAGCAGAGGGAGTGAACTCAGGGCCCGCTTCCAACTGTCATTTGTATCTACCGATCCGATTGGAAGAAAGGTTTTATGTTTCTTCTTGCATCAATAGTGAATCAGGACATTTTTTACACGAAAGTTTTCACCTCACAGCAAGCCCAATTTGAATACTGCAAAATTCGACTGAATTACTGAGATAACACTCAATTGAAAAGTAAGGAGAATTAACTAGATTTGTAGAAAATTTATCGGGAATTGTTTCAAATTATGTTACGTTGTAAGAAAATAGTAACAAATTTTCAGACATTTTCTGAAATTCCAGTAAATTATCGAGTGAATATTATCCTGGCAGAATCGGATATAATATTTAAAGAGGAATCGATTCAATCGAAGAAGAATACCAAAAATCGAAAAATCAGATAGAAGTTTGAGATACTCACTGCAATTTAATGGCGAATTAAATCGAAATATCAAGTTTTCATGTAGTCGTGTTATTATTTCCCAAGTAGGTAAGTTAGATTTTCAATCCTTGAGAGTAAAGCGGTCGAAATAAATTATTAAAACAATAAAAAATACTAAATCATCGTTGAAAATCGAAAAATCAAGTTTTCATACAGCTTCGTTATTATTTCACGAAAAGGTAGATTTTCAGTCCTGAGGAGTAAAGCGGTCGAAATAAATTATTTAAAAAATCACCAATACCCACCTATCATGGGAAATGGCGAATAAAACCGCAATACCGAGTTTCAATGCTGCATTGTGATTATTTCACGGAAAGGTAGATTTTGAGTCCTCGAGAGTAAAGCGGTCGAAATAAATCATTAAAAAAATAAAAAATACGAAATCATCGTTGAAAATCGAAAAATCAAGTTTTCATACAGCTTTATGATTATTTCTCGAAAAAAGTAGATTTTTAACCCGCGGGTTCGAAGCACAAGAGTAAGGTGGTCGAAATAAATTATAAAAAAAAAATCAAAAATACTGAATCGTCGTTGGAAATGGCGAATTGAACCAAAATACCGAGTTTTAGTGGAGCATTGTTATTATTTCTCGAAAAAGGTAGATTTTTAACCCGCGGGTTCGAAGCACAAGAGTAAGGTGGTCGAAATAAATTATAAAAAAAAATAAACAATACTGAATCGTCGTTGGAAATGGCGAATTGAACCAAAATACCGAGTTTTAATGGAGCATTGTTATTATTTCACGCAGAAGGTAGATTTTTAACCCGCGGGTTCGAAGCACAAGAGTAAGGTGGTCGAAATAAATTATTTAAAAAATAAAAAATACTGAATCGTCGTTGGAAATGGCGAATTGAACCGAAATATCAAGTTTTAATGTAGCATTGTTATTATTCCACAATTAAGGTTTTCAGTCCTCAAGAGTAAAGTGGTAGAGATAAATCATTTAAAAAATCAAAAATACTGAATCGTCGTTGGAAATGGCGAATTGAACCAAAATACCGAGTTTTAATGGAGCATTGTTATTATTTCTCGAAAAAGGTAGATTTTTAACCCGCGGGTTCGAAGCACAAGAGTAAGGTGGTCGAAATAAATTATAAAAAAAAATCAAAAATACTGAATCGTCGTTGGAAATGGCGAATTGAACCAAAATACCGAGTTTTAATGGAGCATTGTTATTATTTCACGAAGAAGGTAGATTTTCAACCCGTGGGTTCGAAGCACAAGAGTAAGGTGGTCGAAATAAATTATAAAAAAAAAAATAAAAAATACTGAATCGTCGTTGGAAATGGCGAATTGAACCGAAATACCGAGTTTTAATGTAGCATTGTTATTATTCCACAATTAAGGTTTTCAGTCCTCAAGAGTAAAGTGGTAGAGATAAATTATTTAAAAAATAAAAAATACTGAATCGTCGTTGGAAATGGCGAATTGAACCGAAATACCGAGTTTTAATGTAGCATTGTTATTATTCCACAATTAAGGTTTTCAGTCCTCAAGAGTAAAGTGGTAGAGATAAATTATTTAAAAAATAAAAAATACTGAATCGTCGTTGGAAATGGCGAATTGAACCGAAATACCGAGTTTTAATGTAGCATTGTTATTATTCCACAATTAAGGTTTTCAGTCCTCAAGAGTAAAGTGGTAGAGATAAATTATTTAAAAAATAAAAAATACTGAATCGTCGTTGGAAATGGCGAATTGAACCAAAATACCGAGTTTTAATGGAGCATTGTTATTATTTCACGAATAAGGTAGATTTTCAACCCGTGGGTTCGAAGCACAAGAGTAAGGTGGTCGAAATAAATTATAAAAAAAAAATAAAAAATACTAGATCGTCGTTGGAAATGGCGAATTGAACCGAAATACCGAGTTTTAATGTAGCATTGTTATTATTCCACAATTAAGGTTTTCAGTCCTCAAGAGTAAAGTGGTAGAGATAAATTATTTAAAAAATCAAAAATACTGAATCGTCGTTGGAAATGGCGAATTGAACCAAAATACCGAGTTTTAATGTAGCATTGTTATTATTTCTCGAAAAAGGTAGATTTTTAACCCGCGGGTTCGAAGCACAAGAGTAAGGTGGTCGAAATAAATTATAAAAAAAAATAAAAAATACTGAATCGTCGTTGGAAATGGCGAATTGAACCGAAATACCGAGTTTTAATGTAGCATTGTTATTATTTCACGAAAAAGGTTGATTTTTGGCCCGCGGGTTCGAAGCACAAGAGTAAGGTGGTCGAAATAAATTATAAAAAAAAATAAAAAATACTGAATCGTCGTTGGAAATGGCGAATTGAACCGAAATATCAAGTTTTAATGTAGCATTGTTATTATTTCACAATTAAGGTAGATTTTCAGTCCTCAAGAGTAAAGTGGTAGAGATAAATCATTTAAAAAATCAAAAATACTGAATCGTCGTTGGAAATGGCGAATTGAACCAAAATACCGAGTTTTAATGGAGCATTGTTATTATTTCTCGAAAAAGGTAGATTTTCAACCCGCGGGTTCGAAGCACAAGAGTAAGGTGGTCGAAATAAATTATAAAAAAAAAATAAAAAATACTGAATCGTCGTTGGAAATGGCGAATTGAACCAAAATACCGAGTTTTAATGGAGCATTGTTATTATTTCTCGAAAAAGGTTGATTTTTGGCCCGCGGGTTCGAAGCACAAGAGTAAGGTGGTCGAAATAAATTATAAAAAAAAATAAAAAATACTGAATCGTCGTTGGAAATGGCGAATTGAACCAAAATACCGAGTTTTAATGTAGCATTGTTATTATTTCACGAAGAAGGTAGATTTTTAACCCGCGGGTTCGAAGCACAAGAGTAAGGTGGTCGAAATAAATTATTTAAAAAATAAAAAATACTGAATCGTCGTTGGAAATGGCGAATTGAACCGAAATATCAAGTTTTAATGTAGCATTGTTATTATTCCACAATTAAGGTTTTCAGTCCTCAAGAGTAAAGTGGTAGAGATAAATCATTTAAAAAATCAAAAATACTGAATCGTCGTTGGAAATGGCGAATTGAACCGAAATACCGAGTTTTAATGGAGCATTGTTATTATTCCACAATTAAGGTTTTCAGTCCTCAAGAGTAAAGTGGTAGAGATAAATTATTTAAAAAATAAAAAATACTGAATCGTCGTTGGAAATGGCGAATTGAACCGAAATACCGAGTTTTAATGGAGCATTGTTATTATTCCACAATTAAGGTTTTCAGTCCTCAAGAGTAAAGTGGTAGAGATAAATTATTTAAAAAATCAAAAATACTGAATCGTCGTTGGAAATGGCGAATTGAACCGAAATACCGAGTTTTAATGTAGCATTGTTATTATTCCACAATTAAGGTTTTCAGTCCTCAAGAGTAAAGTGGTAGAGATAAATTATTTAAAAAATAAAAAATACTGAATCGTCGTTGGAAATGGCGAATTGAACCGAAATACCGAGTTTTAATGTAGCATTGTTATTATTTCTCGAAAAAGGTAGATTTTTAACCCGCGGGTTCGAAGCACAAGAGTAAGGTGGTCGAAATAAATTATAAAAAAAAAATAAAAAATACTGAATCGTCGTTGGAAATGGCGAATTGAACCAAAATACCGAGTTTTAATGGAGCATTGTTATTATTTCTCGAAAAAGGTTGATTTTTGGCCCGCGGGTTCGAAGCACAAGAGTAAGATGGTCGAAATAAATTATTAAAAAAAAAATAAAAAATACTGAATCGTCGTTGGAAATGGCGAATTGAACCAAAATACCGAGTTTTAATGTAGCATTGTTATTATTTCACGAAGAAGGTAGATTTTTAACCCGCGGGTTCGAAGCACAAGAGTAAGGTGGTCGAAATAAATTATTTAAAAAATAAAAAATACTGAATCGTCGTTGGAAATGGCGAATTGAACCGAAATATCAAGTTTTAATGTAGCATTGTTATTATTCCACAATTAAGGTTTTCAGTCCTCAAGAGTTGTTTGAACAGTTTATAACTTGTGGATGCGAGGCTTCAAGTACGCTGGTAGGCACTTGAGGCACGGGTGTGGATGAGGTTTCAGGGTTTTAATGATTCACAATAGGGTGGTTTAATATTAACAAGAGTTAGACATTTATTTAAGAAAAAGTAACGTTCAATGATTATACACGATAGGTTGAATTCGCACAGAGCGATAGACGATTAGAACCACATTGGGTACGAACGGGAGACGATAGATGAATAGCGGTCGAACAACACAATGTTTTGTGTTGTGCTTCGTTCGTAGGTTGACCGAATACTGACTTGGATATAATACACTTATTCGTACTAAACTAGGACTAGGTAAACAAGAGGGCAGCAGTTGTCACAATCACCCAACAATTAGAATTTACCTATACCCAATCAAGCACGCAATATGAAACACCGCCCGCGTTGAAATGCTGTGCCTTTCAAAATTCTTCACGCGGAGTGCATAGGAACTTGGACGGAAATATCGAATGTAAAACATATAACAACATTTAAATTCATTACTTATTTGACTAGGGTACAATGGTTTCTTAACCTACTTAAACTTAACTGTACAATAGTGCACTAATTAGTGTTTTTACTTTTAACAATTTACACTCACACATCACTAGACCAGTTGGTCAGTTTCACTTGGCATTCAGGCTAGAATCCTAACACTTGGATTCTATCTCAGGATTGGATTGCTTTTGTCAAACGAAACTTAAGATTATACAAATCAATAATTAAAACTTACAGTACTATATACATTGGGCTTATCTTTCGATAGGACTTACTGATCTACGTGACTTATCTTTAAATTTGGGTGGCAGCAACCGACTCAGACCGTTGAGGCTCCGTCTCTATCTGAACCGGAAGCTTGCGGAGTTTAACGATAGGTCGGATATACTCTGAATTTGCAGTTTTTACTCTAACAGAGCGTACAAGGTTCTCGCTATCGGGAAAACATTCCACGACACGAGCTAAATTCCACTTTGATGGCGGAAGGTTCTCATTTCGAAGGAGTACTAGATCTCCAACTTTAATATTAGGCTTTCGAGTCTGCCATTTCATTCGTTGTTGCAACGAATTTATGTAATCTTTTGACCAAATCTGCCAGAAATGCTCAAACTTTCGCCGCATCCCTTGCCAACGATCCAAGCGATTTTCATTGAGGTGGAGGGTCGACGGTAGGGGGACACTTTTTAAGGAAGCGCCAATTAGGAAATGGCCTGGAGTTAGAGCATCGTATGACGATAGGTCATCGCTCAATGGAGCAATGGGACGGGAGTTAAGGCATGCTTCTATGTTACATAGAAGCGTAGTAAATTCTTCGACGGTAGGAGTAGAATTTTGAAGGATTCGCTTCAAATGGTACTTCACGCTCTTAACGCCTGCCTCCCACAACCCACCAAAGTGGGGTGCAGCAGGAGGTATGAAAAGCCAGGATACTTGATCTGACGCAAAGATATTACGGAAGTCTACTTCTTTGAGTATCTGATTGAATGCTTCGCGTAATTCCTTTTCGGCCCCTTGGAAGGTAGTGCCGTTATCGGAGTACATTACGCTTGGAAGTCCTCTGCGAGAGGAAAAACGTTGAAAAGCTGCTAGAAAGGCAGCTGAACTATAGTCATGGACGAGCTCGAGATGAATAGATCTCGTAGCTAGACAAATGAATAAAGCAATATACGCTTTGTGACTGATTCGACCTCGTCCTGCCGCATCTCGCACTAGAAATGGGCCTGCATAATCAACGCCGCTATGCGAAAACGGGCGTGATCGGACGACTCGATCTTTCGGTAGGTTTGCCATTAATTCGGTGCGAACTTCGGCTCGTTCGCGTGTGCATCGGACACAATTGTGTAGAGTAGCTCTTACTAGATTTCGCGCTCGAAGAATCCAGTAATTTTCTCTTAGAACTCTCAGCATGAGCTGAACTCCACCGTGCAGAGTGACACGGTGGACGTGGGCTATTAATAGCTGTGATATTCGATGATTCGATAGGATGACGGGATGTCTTTGTCCTGTCGTGAGATCTGCTTGTTCGAGACGGCCTCCAACTCGGATGACACCTGTCTCGTCTATTAGTGGATCTAACTTCTTTAATTTACTACTTGACGGTAGCGGTAGGTTTTTAGAAAGTGCGGCCAACTCGGGAGAGAAGTTGTCCTTTTGCGCACGACGAATCCAGAAGATTTCGGCTGAGCGAATTTCTTCGGCTCGTAAGATAAGATCGATAGGAGGTGAAGCGACATTTTGAATACGCTTGATGAAACGCAACACGTAGGCGGTGACTCGCAATAGTCGAGGCCACGTTGCAATGTCCCGCGATAGTCGCTCAATGCTATCGTTCTCTATATCTGGAATACGAGTTTGGAGATGAACATGAGTTATAATCTTGGTATCAACCTCTGTCGAAGTTGATGCTAGGAAAGTTTGGTCTGGCCAGAAGTTCGGATCGCTTGTTAGCCACCGAGGGCCATGCCACCACAGCGGGTGGTCTTTTAACTGATTCGGGTTTAATCCGCGAGACGCGCAATCCGCTGGATTATCTTCGGAAGGAACGTGCTTCCAACTTGCTTGTGGCAACTGATTTTGAATTTCCGCGACGCGATGAGCGGTAAAAACTTTAAGGCTAGATGGAGGTTTTCTGAGCCAGCAGAGTACGACACTGGAATCACTCCAGCAAGTGATCGACTCAATTGGTACTGAAATTGATTCGAGTAGTGTCAAAACGCATCTAGTTAGCAACACGGCTGCGCACAGTTCGAGCCTCGGTATCGTTAGGATTTTGAGTGGAGCCACTCTAGTCTTAGCCAGCATTAGGCTTACTCTTGTCTCAGAGTGAGCTGATCGGACGACCAAGTAAACTCCAGCTGCATAAGCCCGCTCGGAGGCATCACAAAAACCGTGGACTTGAATTGAACTTGAACCGTCACTTTGCGTCCAGCGAGGAATGGAAACTTGATTGAGCATGGGCAATTGCTCGCAAAACAATCGCCAGTCGATAGATAGTGGTTCAGGAACTGGTTCGTCCCAACCTATTTTAAGAAGCCACAATTGTTGAATCAATATTTTCGGGAGAACTATTACTGGTGCTAGCCAGCCTAATGGGTCAAAACATCTAGCAACGATAGAAAGGATTTGACGTTTAGTGATCTGTATTGAAGACGGGAGTTGAGTGACGATTCGGAACGAGTCGCTGAGCGGCTCCCAGTTTAAGCCTAATACTTTTAGCTTGCTTCCCTCCTCAAGCGGTAGGTTTAAAGCTAACCCGTGGTTTGTAGCTTCGATTCCAGCTAACAACGTCGGATCGTTGCTAGCCCACTTCCGTAGAGGAAGTCCCGCGCGAGAAAGGCATGTCGTGATTTGAATTCGTTTGCGAATGGCTTCTTCTTTTGAATCGTCACCGAACATCAAGTCATCCATGTATCTTTGTCGTTTTAGAATTGGTACGGCGAGAGGGAGCTCTCGTCCTTCATCTTCTGCTAGTTGCAGTAGTACTCGCTGCGCGAGAAACGGTGCGCTAGCGGTACCATACGTTACCGTAGTTAACACGAAAGGTCTAATTTCTTCTTCAGGAGACGATCTCCAAAATATCACTTGGTATGGACGATCTCTTGGGTCTACTAGAATTTGACGGAACATCTGCGCGATGTCGGCCGTAAAAACATATCGAAACATGCGCCAGTTTAGAATTACGGATACAAGCTCCGGTTGTAAATTGGGTCCTGGCAACAAGTGATCATTCAGTGTTGATCCGTTACTTGAGGGTGCGGACGCGTTGAACACTACCCTAAGTTTGGTGGTCGTGCTATCTTTCACGACAGGATGATGCGGTAGGAATACGGTTTGCATATTTCGCGTACTTTCGAGAGGTTCCATGTGTTTGGATTCTTGATATTCGCGCAAGAATGCCGAATACTGCTTGTGTAACTCCTCGTTGCGCTGTAATCTTTTCTCAAGATGTCGGTAGGATGCGAGCGAGCGAGCTTCTGTATCCCCAATCGCTATTGGAGGATCTGTTTTGAACGGTAGGCGAACAACGTATTTTCCCTCGGGAGTGCGATAGTGCGTTCTTTGAAAATGATTTTCACATTGAATCTCAGCGGAAGTGAGATGCTTGCGAGACGGTACCTCTTCGACTTCAAAGAACTTGATGAGTTCTGAAGTGACTTCTTGAGCGCTTGCGTGATGCACATGAATAGTTCGCTTGGAAGAACTAACGTTAGAATACGCTCCTGAGATAATCCATCCAAATATGGTATTTTGAAGGATCAATTTATTAGAGATAACTTTGTGTATGCCTTCAAGCACGATGTCGGCATACAGATCCGCGCCTAATAGAAGTTCTATAGGAGCAGATGACGTTGGTTCTGGATCAGCCAACGTCAAACCTCTAGCAAAGGCCATATCGAAAGGTACTTGGCTTGGCACATAGGCCGTTATTTTCGGTAGGACGAGAGCCTGAAATTCCAACTTATTTTTTGTTGGATCTTGAACCGGGCTTACCAGTAACGGAACCGTTGCTTTCACGGTACTTACGGAACGACCGCCAATACTGGCAACGTACGCGTTTGTATTTTCGCGGCGAAGTCGTAAACATTGCACTAGATTTTCTGATACGAAACTAGCATCCGAACCAGGATCAATTAAAGCACGAGCTTGTATTTGGCGTCCTTCGTTCGATTCGATGTGAACCCAGGCGGTAGCGAGTAATACCGCTTGACTTGGAACCCTGGCCCGGGTAGCAACGTGAACATGAGCCACATTCGAGTCTGATGACTCGAACACGTTTGAATTGGAATCGGAAGCTGAAGCCGATGTCTTAGAAGCAGAATTCGAAGCATGGGTTGATTGCGTAGACGCTTGACTACGATCACTCCTGTGTTCGTGCAACAACGAGTGATGACGACGTTTACAATGATAGCAGCTGAAAGAACTGCGGCAGTCAGTCAGGACGTGACCTTTGGAGAGGCAATTTAGGCAAAGATAATTCTGACGAGCATACTTTTGTCGTTCAGGAATGGATTTCGACTTGAACTTTTCGCACTGAGCTATCTTGTGGCTCTCAGAGCAAAACGCGCATGAGTCGGTTGCTGTCCCGTGGTGAGATCGTAGAACATTAGAACTACTTTTACTTTCTTTTTTCCCAGATGATTCTGGTTTCTTTTCGGGAGGTTGAATAGAAGCTGCGGCTTCTAATGATCTTATCCTAGTGTCCAAAAACTTAGTTAATTGTTCAACGGTAGGATAATCGCTGTCGTCTCCCAGGTGCACTTCCCACTCTCGTCGAGAGTGTTTATCGAGCTTTTGAACCAAGCAAAATACGAGAATGTCATTCCATTCGTTTACAGGACGTTGCAACGCCCGCAATGCATTGATGGATTCGGAAGAACTGGCGCGTAGCCTTTTTAAACCGTTCACGTCACCGGGAGTGACAGCTTTTATTGCAAAGAAACTGGTTAAGTGAGCATTGATTATGCTTCGCTTGTTTTCATAGTATTCTTTGAGGACATTCCAAGCGACAACGAAGTTATCGTCGGACAAAGTGATATGCGAAATCAACTTGGCTGCGTCGTCGGTGACGACAGACAAGAGATAATGTAACTTTTGAACATTTGACAACCCCTGTCGAGAGGTTATTAGAGAGGTGAATAAATCGCGAAAAGCAATCCAATCTGTGAGAATACCTGAGAATGTAGGCACACTTATCGTCGGTAGTTTGAAGTCGGAAGGTTGAAAGGCAGCAGCGTTGGGTTGAACGACGGAAGTCCCTGATGATCCTCCTCCCGCGTTGGTTGATCGAAACGAAGCGAGTTTCTCTTGGAAAAAGTCGTAGGTGGCTAAGTAGCTATCCTCTACCTTCTCCAGGTGCGACTCGGTGAAGTACGCTAGCGATGTGCGATCGGCAGTCGTAGCGTAGATCTCGATCTGTGTAGAAGCCCGCTGTGTTTCGTCCCAGCACTTCTCGAGCAGCTTAGCCCGGCCTTCTGTGACAGCTCGGGTCTGATTAGCTCTACCTAACTTGTTGAAGTTAGCAATAGCGTTTCGAACGCGCCTTGCATTGTCATCGAAGCGTTGTAGCGCCTGATTTACTTGCTCCGTAAAATCCTCATCGGCGGCTTGAGACATGATGGCGATAGGAACTCGAGCGATAGGATTCGCACGGTAGAATGGATGTAGCGAGGAGCATGAGCGTGGCAGCCTGCTCTCGCCTAGGTCTCTCTTCTCCCGTCAACAGCTGTGACGCAGTAGCGAAGACGCGACAGCAGCGGCGACTGCGTAGGCGTAGTGAAGAGGGTCCTCCCTGGTAGGGATGAAGAAGAACTGCGTGCGCAACTACTTGTTGCCGGAGAGATGAGCACTTGAATTTAACCGGCTTTTAGCTAAAAGCGGCCATCTTGAACTTGTCCCTTTCAAATGAACGTTACAGTTTGAACTTCACTCACTGACAATACACCCTTTTTGCGTTAGAAGGAACGAAATAATGCTTTATTCCGAGCGTAGGAACACCTTTTTTCACAAATCCACACACGAATCCGGCTCGAAGGACCAAAATGTTTGAACAGTTTATAACTTGTGGATGCGAGGCTTCAAGTACGCTGGTAGGCACTTGAGGCACGGGTGTGGTTGAGGTTTCAGGGTTTTAATGATTCACAATAGGGTGGTTTAATATTGACAAGAGTTAGACATTTATTTAAGAAAAAGTAACGTTCAATGATTATACACGATAGGTTGAATTCGCACAGAGCGATAGACGATTAGAACTTTGTTGTGTTATTGTTTAAATGAATTAACACTCCTGTAATTCTTGATATATATTTGTTTATTAATTATATTAATACGAGGTACATATTCAGGTACAGTACACTTCAAGGAGTAGCTATTACTAAGTTCTAATATGGCCGAGGTCACCTGACCTGTATCTTCTTTTACCAGGCAGTGCTGCCACCTCGTGCCCTTATATACAACATCTCCCTTTTTCAGTAATGAAGGAAGATGTTACTTACATCTTAAAATCTTTTTACATCTCAAAATCTTTTAGGTGAGCTGGAGTCTTGAGAACTCTCCCACTTCGTGTACTATTCTTCTTAGGGCTAATGCTTACATTTACTTCGTTCTTATTTTTATCATTGGGTATAATAACTTTGGTTTGATTTGGTTCACTGTCCGTTTTGAACTCTGTGTATGTCTTCTTTAGATGACTAGAATTTCTTCTTAACACATTACCCTTATCATTCAAGATCAGATAAGATCTCGGAGATTCATGTTTGCTTACAACTTTTGCTGGCTCCCAGATCTTTTCTGTTTTTACTAAGACATTTTCCCCTTGTTGGAATTCGTCACGAGTTTTTGCATTTCGATCATGATACACTTTGGAGGTTTTTTGTTTTTCTACAATTTTTTCATGTGCATCACGTGGTACAATTGGTTTGAGCAGATTTGTATGTACTGGAATCTTTGTTCTTACCCGCCTGCTGAACAAGATTTGGGCAGGAGAAATATTTAAGCCAGCGATTGGCATATTCCTATACTCTAGGAGTGCAACTTCCAAGTCTTTATTATCTTGTTTGCACTTTTTTAGCATTTGCTTGGCTGTTTGTACCGCCCTTTCAGCTTGACCATTGCTTCGTGGATACCTAGGCGAACTCGTTTTAATGTCAAAAGACCACGCCTTGGCAAATGTTTTACATTCAAATGAATGAAAGGGCATATTGTCACTGATTAGTGTCTGCGGTATTCCATGAATGGAAAATATGCCTTTCAATTTTTTGATAATCTCATTAGATGTTTTGTTTTTCAACTTAATAACTTCTAGCCATTTTGAATAATAATCTTGCAAGGCCAAATAATCATCACCCTCAAACTCCAAAATGTCACTCGCTACTTTATTGAACGGGATATTCGGAATGTCATGTGAGATCAGTGGCTCTTTCATATTTGAATTGCTGTATTTTTCACACACTGGACACCTCGCAATCAAATTTTCTATTTCAGCTCCCATTCCTGGCCAATATACTACTTCTTTTGCGCGAGCTTTGGTTTTAGTGATGCCAAAATGAGACTCATGCAACAATTCCAAAATGGATTTTCGGAGTACTTGCGGAACTACGAGTCTGAAGTTTAAAAACACTAAATCATCTTCGACAGTTAATTGGTCTTGCAAGTTATAATAAAATTTAACTGCATCTTCCAACTGTTCTTTGGAATTTGGCCATCCGTTACTATGATACTGTTTGATTTTGGACAAAACCGGATCTGTACGAGTTGCTTTCTGATACTCAATTTTCTTTGCATCTGAAATTTTGAGACCTGTCTCAATCGAATGTACTATTTCCGTGATCCACTCGTCATTATCTGTATCGATTTTGTCAATGAAGGATCTTGACAATAAGTCAGCGATATGCATGTATTTGCCTGGAGTGAACGAAACTTGCAATCGATATTTTAGTAGCTTGATTTTCATTCGTTGTAGGCGAGAGGATGGGACTTCAGCAACCTTTTTTTTCAAAATGCTAACCAATGGTTTATGATCAGTTATTATCTGAACATCTCTACCATAAATGTAATTATGGAACTTTTTAGTCGCAAACACAATGCCTAAAAGTTCTTTCTCTATCTGTGCCATGTTTCTTTCACTATCAGACAAACTCCTAGACGCAAAACACACTGGTTTTCCTTCTTGCATCATACAACAACCTAGTCCATGCTGAGATGCATCCGCTTGTATTACAATTTCTTTCTTCGGGTTAAAGTTTGCCAATACAGGGGCTTCTGTTATTTTCTTTTTAACATCATTCAGACATTTCTCATGCACCGGTAACCATTGAAATTGCACATCTTTCTTCAAAAGTTGCCTGAGTGGGGCTATCAGCGTTGACAGATTGGGTATGAAGTTTCGTAAGAAATTAATCATTCCCAAGATACTCTGTAATTTAGTCACGTTTTGTGGACTTTCGACAGCTAAAATAGCCTCAATTCTATCTGGATCAATGGCCATTCCCCGAGCAGAAAAAATGTGACCAAGGTACTTTACTGAACTGACCTTGTATTGAACTTTGTTTTTGTTAAACTTCACACCCAGCTGTCTTGCTCGATCAAGAACTTTTCTCACTATTTCGTCATGAGCTTCTGCTGTCTGAGCTGCAATGAGTAGGTCATCAAAATAGACTGTAACCCCTTCTAGGTCACCAAAATTATCATTATTTATCTTTTGAAAGTATTCAGGGGCCATACTTAGTCCGAAGGGTAACCTATTGAACTTGTAGCACCCAAATGGAGTTGAAAATGTGCACAGTTGACTCGAATCTTCATCCAGCCTAACGTGCCAGAACCCATCTTTTAGATCTAAGACTGTAAAGAAATTTTTATTGCTCAGATTTTCTGTTATTTCATCCAATGTAGGAATTAAGACATTTTTCGGCCTCTCAATTACCTCATTCAAGTCTTTTGGATCAAGGCAGATTCTTAGATTCTTATCAGTTTTTTCGATGATAACCAAACTGTTGATCCATCCTTCAGGATTGTGTACTTTAGTTATTATTTCTCTTTTTTCAAGATCTACTAGAGTATCTTTCAGTTTATCACGAATTGCAAATGGAATTCTCCTGGGAGGATTGGCAACAGGTTGACTATTTTTCTTGATTTCTATTTTACATTCATTTTGAAAAGATCCTGTACCTGTGAAGATATCTGCATTGTCTGCTATGAACTTAGCCTTTTCGTTAGACTCGTCAATTGACTCTACTCTTTTAATCAATTTGAACGTTTGACACGCCTGCGTGCCCAGTAGCGGTGTTACATTTGATTCAACGATGACAAAATTTTGTTTCTTCGATATTTCTCTTATTGTGCAAGACATTTCTGCAATTCCCTTAGGACAGATTTTAGTTCCCCCAAATGATTCTAAAATTATATTCGTAGATTTTAGTTTTACTTCGGAGTTGTTAATTTTCTCAAATATACTTAGCGGTAAGACGTTTACGTCTGCTCCTGTATCAAGTTTAAATTCAACGACTTGATTTTCGACTTTTGCTTTCTCAAACCAAGAGGTACTGACTTTACTAATACTGTGTTGTACTACGATATCTATTACAAGTGTATTGACCTCTTCATCACTCGTTTGATCTTCTTCGGTTTCTTCTTGGTGATTTTCTTCTTTGTTGACCTCCTTAACTCCTTGTACTCTGCAGCTGACAGCTAGATGATTGTAAATGCCACACTTCTTGCATTGTTTTCCAAATGCTGGACACTGTCTCGGGCCATGAGTCGTAGCACAACGTCGACAGTCAAACTTCTGCGTCGATTGATGCTCCGCTTCTTTTTTCTTCGGTTTGGTAAACTTTGTTGAGAATTTCTTACGTACATTGTCCACCTCAGCCACTTTTTCTTGGAGATTTTTAACTTGGGCCTTAGATATTTCCGCTGCTCTGCAATATTCTATCGCTCTATGTAGTTCTAGGTCATCAACTCTGAGTAATCTTTCTTGTAAGGCTTTGTCGCGTATTCCAAGAACAATTCTGTCTCTGAGCAAGCGATCTTTAGCGTTGCCATATTCGCACGTTGAAATTAGTTTTTGTAGATCAGTTAAAAATGCTTCAAACTTCTCTCCTTCGGCTTGGAATCGGTTCCAAAATTTGAACGATTCGTAGACAACATTCTTCTTCGGTGAGCAGTATTCCTCAAATGCTTGTAAAACTTTGTCCAGATCACGTCTTTCATGACCATCTAGATTGAACGTGTTATATAGCTCAACACCATCTTCTCCAACGATGTTGAGGAGTAGGGCAACCTTAACCTCGGTCTTCTTCTTTTCACTTCCCGACGCTTGTAGAAAGATTTCAAAATTCTGTCTGAATTTCCTCCAGTTTTCGCTTATGTTGCCCTCTAAACTTAGATTTTTCGGCGGCTTGCAAATAGATTCCATTTTCCTTGTGAAATTTAGTAGCGTCGTATGTATATAATTATACTTGAGCGTCCTTACGCCATTTTCCTCTTACGCGTCCTTTGCCGTAGATTCTTTTTGGTTGATTTTCGACATTTTCGCGATCATCACCATCTATTTTTTATCATTTTTTCGACTGCGCCATGTTGTGTTATTGTTTAAATGAATTAACACTCCTGTAATTCTTGATATATATTTGTTTATTAATTATATTAATACGAGGTACATATTCAGGTACAGTACACTTCAAGGAGTAGCTATTACTAAGTTCTAATATGGCCGAGGTCACCTGTCCTGTATCTTCTTTTACCAGGCAGTGCTGCCACCTCGTGCCCTTATATACAACAAGAACCACATTGGGTACGAACGGGAGACGATAGATGAATAGCGGTCGAACAACACAATGTTTTGTGTTGTGCTTCGTTCGTAGGTTGACCGAATACTGACTTGGATATAATACACTTATTCGTACTAAACTAGGACTAGGTAAACAAGAGGGCAGCAGTTGTCACAATCACCCAACAATTAGAATTTACCTATACCCAATCAAGCACGCAATATGAAACAAGAGTAAAGTGGTAGAGATAAATCATTTAAAAAATCAAAAATACTGAATCGTCGTTGGAAATGGCGAATTGAACCGAAATACCGAGTTTTAATGGAGCATTGTTATTATTCCACAATTAAGGTTTTCAGTCCTCAAGAGTAAAGTGGTAGAGATAAATTATTTAAAAAATAAAAAATACTGAATCGTCGTTGGAAATGGCGAATTGAACCGAAATACCGACTTTTGATGTAGCATTCTTATTATTTCACAAGCAAGGTAGATTTTCAACCCGCGGATTCGAGACTCAAGAGTAAAGTGGTCGAAATAAATTATTTAAAAAATAAAAAATACTGAATCGTCGTTGGAAATGGCGAATTGAACCGAAATACCGAGTTTTAATGTAGCATTGTTATTATTTCTCGAAAAAGGTAGATTTTTAACCCGCGGGTTCGAAGCACAAGAGTAAGGTGGTCGAAATAAATTATAAAAAAAAATAAAAAATACTGAATCGTCGTTGGAAATGGCGAATTGAACCAAAATACCGAGTTTTAATGGAGCATTGTTATTATTTCACGCAGAAGGTAGATTTTTAACCCGCGGGTTCGAAGCACAAGAGTAAGGTGGTCGAAATAAATTATTTAAAAAATAAAAAATACTGAATCGTCGTTGGAAATGGCGAATTGAACCGAAATACCGAGTTTTAATGTAGCATTGTTATTATTTCTCGAAAAAGGTTGATTTTTGGCCCGCGGGTTCGAAGCACAAGAGTAAGGTGGTCGAAATAAATTATAAAAAAACATAAAAAATACTGAATCGTCGTTGGAAATGGCGAATTGAACCAAAATACCGAGTTTTAATGGAGCATTGTTATTATTTCTCGAAAACGGTTGATTTTTGGCCCGCGGGTTCGAAGCACAAGAGTAAGGTGGTCGAAATAAATTATTTAAAAAATAAAAAATACTGAATCGTCGTTGGAAATGGCGAATTGAACCGAAATATCAAGTTTTAATGTTATAAATGTTAATGTGTAGCATTGTTATTATTCCACAATTAAGGTTTTCAGTCCTCAAGAGTAAAGTGGTAGAGATAAATTATTTAAAAAATAATAAATACTGAATCGTCGTTGGAAATGGCGAATTGAACCAAAATACCGAGTTTTAATGTAGCATTGTTATTATTCCACAATTAAGGTTTTCAGTCCTCAAGAGTAAAGTGGTAGAGATAAATTATTTAAAAAATAAAAAATACTGAATCGTCGTTGGAAATGGCGAATTGAACCGAAATATCAAGTTTTAATGTAGCATTGTTATTATTTCTCGAAAAAGGTAGATTTTTAACCCGCGGGTTCGAAGCACAAGAGTAAGGTGGTCGAAATAAATTATAAAAAAAAATAAAAAATACTGAATCGTCGTTGGAAATGGCGAATTGAACCAAAATATCGAGTTTTAATGTAGCATTGTTATTATTTCACGAAGAAGGTAGATTTTCAACCCGCGGGTTCGAGACTCAAGAGTAAAGTGGTCGAAATAAATTATAAAAAAAATAAAAAATACTGAATCGTCGTTAGAAATGGCGAATTGAACCGAAATACCGAGTTTTAATGTAGCGTCTTTATTATTCCACAATTAAGGTAGATTTTCAGTCCTCAAGAGTAAAGTGGTCGAAATAAATTATTTAAAAAATAAAAAATACGAAATCGTCGTTGTAATCGGCGAATTGAAGCGAAATATCAAGTTTCAATGTAGCATTGTTATTATTTCACAATTGAGGTTGATTTTCAGTCAAAGCCGCGTATTCGAAGTGCAAGAATAAAGTGGTCGAAATTAATTAATAAAAAAAATACAAACTATTCAATTATTTCCGAAAATGGTTAATTCAACAAAAATACGACGTTTCAATAGTCTATTTTCAGTATTTTACGGTTCATCACCGAAAATCGCCGCCGGCGGGAACTGTGAGCGGCAAAATTCACAAAAACAAAATGGCGGATCGAAAACCCTCGAAAATTATTCAAGCCCAGATTTAAGAAAAACAGGAGCATCCGTACAATTTTGCCGCCAAATCAGAAAGATGCCCGGAAAACATTGGTATCCAAATTCAGGAAAAAGTGGCAACAAGCGAACAGGATAGAAAAGAGATTTTCAGAAAAATCCTACACTTGGCTCAACGTTTCTGTATTTTTCACAACTGAAATTGAAGGTTTGACGACTTTTACGGAAAGCACAGCGAGGCCCGGGCTTCTTCCGAGAAGCCGGAACGATTCGAGCGACATGTTGTAGTAGTAGTCCTATTCAATTCATTCTCAATCATGATTTCCAAAAATCGACTCCATATTTATGATCAGCAGCCTTGAAGACTCCTAAAAAATGTATGCTGTATATAAAAAATTCGTTCCACATTCTCGCAAATGGGAGACTGTTCTACGTCAGTCAGAGGATTTTTGTGAATTTTTTCAGATTTTTAAAAATGGTCCTTCTTTTTGGTCGAAAAAAAATCATAACTCACAAAGGGTATTTTTTAAAAATCTGAAAAAATTCAGAAAAATGTTTTAGAGCAAGGGCAACAATAGAAAACATTACGAAGCAAATCAAAAAAGTTGTGGTCTGGAGGCTAGGTGAATTGACGTGGACAGCCCCATATGTACGTTATTTATCGAATTTTGATTCCTACAAGAATAGTTCAACTCTATTAAAATTCAAAATTGTTAATATTTGTAACTTGAATTTGCGCAACATGTGATAGAAAAGTGAATAACTATTACCTGAATCGTTGAAATATTAAAAAAAAAATCGTAGATGCGATTTCACGTGTAATCGAATTCTGGGATCCGCAATGTAAAATAGCCAATAACGTTGAGTAGTCTATATGAGTCCGTCCCGTTGAAACTATTGACTATCCAATATTTTACAGCTGGGCACCGTTCCTACAGAGTTCGTTTCTACAGAGTACCGTTCCTACAAAGTTCGTTCCTACAGAGTTAGTTTCTACAGAGTACCGTTCCTACAGAGTTCGTTCCTACAGAGTTCGTTCCTACAGAAGTTCGTTCCTGCAGAAGTTTGTTTCTACAGAATGATTTTTGGACCGATTCAACAGATCTGACCGAGGTTCGTTCCTACAGAAAAATTATTCCAGATTGCTCGTTTCTACAGAGTTTGTGCACGCCGGTCCGTTCCTACAGAATTCGACCGCGCCGGTCCTTATCTACAGAATTCAGCCGCGCCGGTCCGTTTCTACAGAATTCGGCCGCGCCGGTCCGTTTCTACAGAATTCGACCGATTATTTGAAATTTTCTGTAATGGATTATACCTATTTTGAAATCGATAAGAGATCGCTCTTATAATCCATTATAGAAAATTTCAAATAATCGGTCGAATTTTGTAGAAACAGACCGGCGCGGTCGAATTCTGTAGAAACGGACCGACGCGGTCGAATTCTGTAGGAACGGACCGGCGTGCACGAACTCTGTAGAAACGAGCAATCTGGAATAATTTTTCTGTAGGAACGAACCTCTCGGTCAGATCTGTTGAATCGGTCCAAAAATCATTCTGCAGAAACGAACTTCTGTAGAAACGAACTTCTGTAGGAACGAACTCTGTAGTAACGAACTTTGTAGGAACGGCACTCTGTAGAAGCGAACTCTGTAGAAACGGTCCGTCCCCCTGCAACCCCATCAGACTCTGTACCGATTATTGTCAGCTTCATTCAGAGATATCAATGAATCGGATGACGGAGGATCAATGAAGAAGGGGACAATGAACCGACAAAGAACTGTCACAATCTTGTTAAAGTAACCCAACTTGCGAGGTGGACGTACGGGAACAACAAATGGAGAAACATGGAAACGGATCATCATTTATACATGATATACTTGTAATGTGCCCTTTTCAAAGCACCTGCTGGGTTTCAGGGTGATTGTAATTAACACACAATTGAGGTATGTAGTATTTATTAATTTCTCCGGAGAGGACCGGGTTAATTGGCCGTACCTCTTCCGTTCGATACTCGACATACACTGAACATACAGCGAACGGTAATCTCTCTTAATCCTATACACAACCAAGACACAACAGACACATTCAATCTCAGCTAGGAGGTCAGGCGTTTCCAGATATCGCAGCACCAAACAATCAGTTCTTTTCAGAACTACCAAAATATTCTCGCACAATGCGGAATCGCACAAGATAAACAAATTGCAAATAAACGTATATCAGTTCGATTTTTCACGACATATTTGTAATTCAGCAGTTTTCTTTGCCCCTTATCCGAATACCCGGTGTTCCTACCTCAACCGTCTAGCTTGCTTACTCTTTCCTCCCTCATATTCTACCAAGTATTGTCATTTAATAAATACATTCTTCCAATTTCTTCGATTTTATATTACCCCTCAGGATTTGTTTTCGATGAGTTAATTTGGACAACCTTTTTTTTCGTAGTTCTGAGCAAGCCGAATAACGATTGTGACGCGTCAGAAGTTGGCTAAATGACTTCATAGATTTTCTAAATCATCATTCACAGAGGCTTGGAAGCGTAAGCCATAAAAGGGATAACCAGGGATGGTGATAAGTAGAAACCCGGAGTGATTTTCATGGTGATGTACTACTCTGAGGTGCACCGGAAAGCTTGCCGGAAAGCTTGCCTTCGGTGCACTCTGCATAAGATCCAGAGTCAAGGGTCACACAGTCAAGTCGCTTACACGTTCGTTTAGCAAGTCTACGTGAAACAACGGGCTTGCAACAAGAATGTGAACTGAGAATAGTGGTACTTTTATTTTCTTTTTATCTCTAACCCTGGTTGAACCCCCAATGGCCTCCGTCGCAGTCTAACGGAGAATACAAAATCTGCTGTGAAAAAATGAACCCAAAAAAAGCTGTGCAAAAGAACGGCTATGAAAAAAAGGAACTAGAAAGTGAAAAATAATTGTCATTATTGTTATTTTTGGAGTCGGTGCCACCCAAGGTTTACAAACGTAGAAGCGAAGTACGAGTGGGTATGCATTCAATCGGCACCGACTAAAAATCCAACCGAATTGAGAACCTCCTCCTTTTTTGAAGTCGGTTAAAAATATCCTCATTCTCACACAGCAACAGAACGAGTAATAAGGTTTGCGGTTCAACCGTTTATAACTGACAGAGATCCTGAATACTCGCCGAGCCATTAGAACCTATCAATACGAAGATTTTTATTTCCGTCGATGTGCAACGTCAGTCTTCGCATTCTCTCCTTATTGTTAGGTATAAAAAATTCACGAGAAACACCTTGTTATGTAGGCATTGCACTGATTGTGAATCGCTTGGTGAGATGAAGATCTCAGTGTCACATTACCTGACTGAAACTGGTTCGATTCCAAAATTCACTCCTCCACAATTGCGGCACTCTCGAACGACTTTTGATGAATACACGGAAAGAACTCTGTTGCGAATATTGCATGGAAATGTACCATGCGAAAAATGCAATGGGTGTGCCATACTAAAATCGCTTCGATTTATACTAAAGTTGTATAGATTCATGCGATTTTAGTATGAAGGTGTCTCATGCCAAAAAGGCAAACACCGATGCGATTATCCAACGAGAGCTATGCGCTGATCGCACGAGAGCTGTGCACTGAACGCACGAGAGCGATATGCGCTGAACGCATAAATACCTTCGTACCATAAACGCACGGGGTCCATGCGAAAAGAGCAAAGGTCCCGAGCGTTTTGAAGATTTACGGACTCACGTGTAGCCTCAGGTTCTCGACCATGCGCAGTCCGTAAATCTTCAAAACGCTCGGAACCTATGCTCTTTTCGCATGGACTCCGTGCGTTCATGGTACGGATGTATCTATGCGTTCAGCCCATATCGCTCTCGTGCGATCAGTGCATAGCTCTCGTTGGATAATCGCATCGGTGTTTGCCTTTTTCGCATGAGACACTTTTATACTAAAATCGCAAAGTTATTATGCGATAATAGCAATTTTCTCATACCTTCTTCGCATGGAACACTCTCGTGCGAAAATAGCAATAACGTCCCATACGATATTCGCAACAGAGTTCTTTCCGTGTAGCTACGCAGATCCATAACCCGAACTTTTGGATTGTATTTAATTGGAAAAGACCCGTCGAGGACTACCTCTATTCGGAGTCCAATCACTCAAGACATGGTACTGGGTGGCTCACTACCCAGGTGGCCTCCAGAAGGTTGGCCTTGGATTGGATTAGGAAAAAAGAAAGTGAGAATCAAGCAGTGATCATGAGCTAGAAAGTGAGGATGGAATGGAAAAAAATGCTAGACAAGCATGACGATGATCAATTATTATTATTATTATTTTCATCATCATTATTGCTGAATCCGGATGACATTATGTTCCTCCGTGCTTACGTTTATCACATACATGTATATAAGATATAAGTAAAAGAAATAAGTAAAAAGAGGTTCCCACAATGCTGGAGCAATAAAAAGTATAGGAATAAAGTGGCAATGCTTTTGGGAAAGGGATAGCGATGGGGGTAGAAAAAGATATATTATGTACATCTTACTGTGACATCTGTGTGCCAATGTGATTACAGTGAAGATGTCAGAGCTGCGCATTCAGCAGCACCATCAACGTCCATGACAATGATTGCTGCCGGACCTATTATCGTCTCGGGGACGGTAATCGTTGCCAGAGCGATTATAGTCTCCGGAACGGTAATCGTTGCCAGGCCGATCATCGTCTCGGAGACGATAATCATTCCGGGAATGGTTACCGTCGCGGGTACGGTAATCATTACGAGTTCGATCATCGTCTCGGAGACGATAATCATTCCGGGAATGGTTACCGTCGCGGGTACGGTAATCATTACGAGTGCGATTATCGTCTCGGGAACGGTAGTCGTTGCCAGATCGATCATCGTCTCGGGGACGATAATCATGACGGGAATAGTTGCCGTCGCGGGGACGGTAATCATTACGGGAATAGTTGCCGTCGCGGGGACGGTAATCATTACCGGAATAGTTGCCGTCACGGGGACGGTAATCATTACGGGAATAGTTACCGTCGCGGGGACGGTAATCATTACCGGAATAGTTGCCGGCACGGGGACGGTAATCATTACGGGAATAGTTGCCGTCACGGGGACGGTAATCATTACGGGAATAGTTACCGTCACGGGAATAGTTACCGTCGCGGGAAGGGTTATCATGGCGGAAACGATCATTATCTCGGGAACAGCATTCATTGCCAGGCCGATGGCCATCTCGGGGACAGTAATCCTTACGGAAGCGACCATCGTTCCGGGAACCGTCATCGTTGGCAGTCCGATTACCATCTGGGGGACTGTCACCGTTGCTACGCCGATCATTGTCTTGGGGACGTTCATCGATGGCCGACCGAACATTGTCTGGGGGACGGTCATCGTTGGCAGTCCGATCATCATGGACGGGACGGTCATCGATGCCCGATCGACCATCGTGGAGGGGAACAGCTTCGTCGACCATTTCTTCAAAAATATGTCTAAGGATGCGCACAAAACGTAGCTGAAAACAAGTGGTAGAACAATAAACCAACAATGTCCGCGCTTGGGAATAATCATTGCCTCAGTTATTTACGTCGCGTGTCTGATGCCATTATGTAAGTATATTGAATATTTCTTCTCGTATTCAATTGATTTTTTTTTTTGCAATCAATTTTCAAACTAGCTGTGAAATCTCGTGAAATGCCAAGAAAAATCGAAGTCGATAACGTTTCGAGAAGTCATTGCGAAAAAGCAGAAAAAATTACTGGTCGTTACGACACCCTGTTTTTACCTTGGTTTTTGTTTTCCACGAATTCACGAACGTTGACGAATCCGATTTTTATTTGCGTTTCACGAGTTTTCACAGCTATTTGAGAGATCAATTGCAAAAAAAATGAATTGATACATACTACATTCTGCTTTTATCTTCAGATATTTTTTTCAATTTCTCCACGCGTTTCAGGAGTTTTCACAGCTATACAACTATCTTATAAAATTGGAGAAAAAAGATGTAATCGTGGTTGCGACGTTCTGCTTCCATTTTCGGACGATTTTTATTTGAAATTCACAGATCTCGGTTTCGTCCAAATTATCTATGCGATTTAGTCATTATTACAACTCTAGTGTAACCTCATTTATACGTATTCCAAGGGGTATGGCAGAATATACGTGTAAGTGCGAATCGTATGTATGAAGTTTCATATGCCGAAAAATTGCAAAAAGTCTTCTCTAACTTCAAATTTATAATATCATGGCAAAAAGACGCGAGTCAGTACCGGTAGTGTATGTGGGTACGTTCACTCACTCACTACAAGAACGTCAACAGTCAACAAATGTGCTATAGCCGCAAACTTCAAATTGTATATTCAAGGTGCACACGAAAACAAAGAGAGACGAGAAATGATGTGATCAAATTAGAAGGCTAGGTTTTCTAGGCGACTAGGTGGTCTAGTGGTGTGAGCCCCCAGTTTGGCATCCAACAGACCCGGGTTCGAGTCTCGGGGCGCCCGATAATTTTTTCTCATCAAAAATTTTAAGTCTTTTAACTTAAAAAATAAGAAAATAATTACGACCTTATGCCATTAGACACGCGATGTGTCTATTTATTCTTTGATGTACAGGATAACCTAAGTTTAGCCTGAGAGACAATACAATAGTAGAAAATCAAGGTGACATATTTTACTATTACAAGTGTTAGTCTGGATTTCAATTGTTACAGTAAAAACAAATAAAGAGAATTACGAAATTCGGGAGATATTTTCAGTGAACTTCGGACCCTATTCGATGATGATTCCCTCGAAAAAACCAAACCATGTACGAACCTCTTTTCTCGCAGTCCCAGTATCTTGGGCTAGCCCAGGTGCCGATATTAGTCCCCCGTGTTGTCTGGGCTCCGTAGTACTGCACAATGTATGCTGCACCAGAGAGGGAGGTAGTGCACATTGTACAGACCGTTGTGGTGGCGGTTCCCGCGGATGGGCAGCTTCGGCAGTGTGTAGATTCTGCAAAACAGGTTGAGATACGGAGAATTAGCATCCGTAAGTGCATCGATAGCCATTATTATGTACCTACCGAAGAGACATAACGAGGTACATAAGATAAAGCCATGGGGTTCATTTTTTGCCAGTGGGTTGCAACACCCTTTGTGACACCCGTAACAGAGGCTATTCTCTCTTCGTTTAGCTCGGCGCCTGGTGGCGGGGGCTGGCCGTCTCGCACACACGCATCAGTGGTGAGGAGGTGATTCATTTTGAGTTCTATAACACAGCTAAACGATCAGTAGGCATCACGCTTTCGTCTAACAGCACACAAGTGTATCGCAATTCCGAATAAGGTGATAAACCACCCGTGGAGAATACTTGAAACTGCGTAAAGAAACCGCAGTGATGCGGACGGATAATTTTGAGACAAGCAAACAGTTTTTTGTTTTTTAAATTATTGTAGGAACCAATAATAGATCACCCAAATTATCTCTGAACAAGCAAATAGTGACAACGAAAAAAGTGACTTGCAAGATACTCACGGTATAACGTTGATGATGGTCCGCGAACGACTGAGCTCGTACTCCACAGAGCAGGTCAACGTGATCACGCATGCGCAGTATAGCGATGGGCCTGTACCCTGACTCCCCACTCATCACGTCGACTCACTTATATACACAACTAACTGGATGGCGGATGGGCTATCGGCCGTGTATCGCGTTGAACCGAGAAACGACGCCATCTTTGACACCCAAGAGTGGTGGGAATTCGAATTGTGCCTTGTCACAACTAATTATTATTAGCTATAATCGTGTCACACACTTGTTCGTAAGAATCAAACGGGTATAGAAAACGAGTTTCTACCAGTCAGCTGTACATAATTATTTTTTGTCGACAGAATATATACAGTCATGTGTGCGTAGTTTGTTTCCTAACCCTCGCGTTCGGCTACGCGAGGCACCCGACACACGGTCGACTGAAGCATGCGCCTGTGTTGGTTTTGGAGTGGGTCATTTCCTCGTTTACTCAAGGTATATCAATATATACTCAGAGAAATCAAAACAACTAATAATTCATATATGTATGTAGATCTTTTTTAATTTGTCAATCAAAGTTTGTGCCGTATAACTAATTTGACTCATTCAATACATTTATCGTAGAAAAAATTGTACACTCTAAAAAACATGTAGATATAATAATATGTGTATATATGTTTACAATAACTAACTAATGTATGCAACCCTAATTAATACTTTATACTATTTTCTAGAAATTTCCGAATGGACCACAGAATTTTTGATCATAGTTGGAGATTCTTCGTAAGGTTGCTACGTAGCGTTTTGTTTGTTGTTTGTTCATAATGTCGAAAACGCTGTAAAACAAATAGAAAAAGAATGGCCGACCATTGGAGGGGTGTCAAAATGATCGGAATGGAAAATCGGGTTTTGTAAAAATACGATTTGAGATGGGGTGGAGTAATCATAAAAAATTGACGGCTGGCGGGAAAAATCTGAAACATTGAAGAGTGCTATATTTTATATGATATACAGAGTGGATTCCTAAAGTGTAAACAGCCCAAACCTAGTGCGCATGCGCTTACCTGAAAAAATTGAATGTCGGTGTGAGATACCAACCGTCGAAAAAATGATGATTTATACTTGACATGACAGCTCGTCGCACCTAACCTCAACGATTTCGAAAGCTTAGCGCGACTCGGCCATCGATCATTCGTGGTTATGGATTATTGACAATAAGAAACCTGCGTTAGATCAGTCGGGATAGAAATTGTTACGGAATGTCTTATTTAGGAGGTTACGAGTCCTCCGATCCCCTCAGTAGTGGTCTGCGCCGTCTGCGCGACCTGAGGATGAGCGGAACTCTTCAAAACACCAAATAGCACGCGAAAAATGCAAGGCGTAGACGAAACGCTAACAAACCTACCGCGACGACAGCTAAAGA
>JAEUYN010000774.1:0-98214 GCA_018257835.1 Euura lappo | reverse complement strand
TTGTCATCTGAGTACGTAAGTTAATACTGATAATTGCGCAAGAAAATAGTAACCTACATTTCAGTTTTGAGTACAAACACGTTGGATATTAAAAAAAAAATAAGAGAGTAAATGCTTATGTCAATCACACTACTCAAGTAAATTAGCGGGTCACCATACATGGCTGATCATGCTGAAGGTCATCCGCTAATTCTATCGAGTGGTACATATAATATATGTATATTTAAATCACACATAAGTATAAGGTAATATGACCGATTGCCATTGGATGAGCTAACATACTATTTCAATACTGAAATAGTATAATACTTAGATATTTCAAAATAACGAATTAGACGTTTAGTTAGTGTTATTAAATTCTATTTGAGCCGAATAATTCTATTGACTAATAATTACTAATATTGGCGTCAACGCCATGATAGTTTTTGTTCCCATAACATAGTAGTTGCGATGTATACTCTATATTTAGTAACAAGTATCTACGATTATAATTGAATAATACCCCTTGTACAGAAGTAGGTAATTAAGTACGCTGTACGTCATCTGCAATACATATTGAATTAAAAAAACATGAAAAACATAAAATTCACCCTGTTTTTACCAGAAAACTTGGTAGGTGCACATTGAAATAAAATAAAAATTATGTATCCACAAACTTCATTAGGTATGGTTTCACATATAATTGCACAAAAGAATTATAGGTATCACAAGCATATATAGTACCCACCATCCGCGGAAAAATTGATATAACTGAGCTTATAATCAGTTAGGAACTGCATTTATAGAAACTTATATCTCTCAGTTTTTTCTACCTCATAAGCCTGCAGATGTTCGTTGATACCTTTGGTTTCTACGACTTTCACTGCAATAGCAAAATCAGCACGGGAGAGTTGCTTAAAATTTGATTTTTTGCAGAAAATCAGTTTGATTATACCGAATATAGGAAATTCGTCATTTCCGATAGTTACAGTCACTCCTGGCTGATATTTGACGTTTTCCAAAATTAAATGTTCAATGCATTGGTATTTGATGAAATCTTCTGGTAAACACGATAAAGCTTCCACAGGAATGGAGGTTTCTTTCATTGTGTTGCCACAAGTTGTGATATTTTCAAAGATATCTCCATTTAGAAGCATATCATTTAGATTAAGTTGGTTTTTTATAGCGAGTGTTTTACAAATATTTACACGATTCCGTGTAACCACAGCAGCATTTTTAAACGTCCGATGCTTTCCTTCAAATCGCATTGCCCATAAGTGGCGCAAAGGGCCAACTGTTCTCATCATCCGCGGATAGTGGGTCATAAAGTGATGCTTCGGTTTCAAACAGTTTCCAAAAAGCTCGATATACAACTCAAGATGTTCTTTGACAAGTGTAGCTAGTAAATCGCACAAGTCAGTCGTACAGGAGGTTTCTAAAATCAATGACAATATTTGTCGCGACGATTTGTAAAGCTCCCATTCAAGGTTACCCTCAGGGATCAGATCACCAAGGATCAGACCTGCGTTTAAAATGAAACATTTCATTTCCGAAGCAGACATCTTGATGTTACGCGACTTGATGTTTTCCATAGTGATAAGCCCCGGTGGATTACTATCGGATGGGTATTTAAAGTACTTCAATCGATCGTTCAAAGTTTGTACCGTAAACAATTTCTGTGTAACAATCCAGTTGTATAACGACTCAGATACTTCGTTCCGACAACCCCCTTCTAGCCTGTCATGCATTAAATCTGCGACACAATTTTCTGCCACATGATAGTCTTTAACTTTATTCCACGCACACTTCGTTTTTATGCCCACATCACCTTTGGTTAAAGCTGATTCGTAGTCAGCAATGCTTCTCAATAATGTTTCATCTTCAACACACATAGATCTAGCTTGATGCTTGGACGCTGTACACTCTCTACAATAATAGTTGGCCGAAAAACTTTGCGTGTAACCTAAGATTGAGTTCAAACCTAAATTATCGCCTACTATCAGAGCTAGCTTGAAATAAATAGTGAACTTTTTCTCGTTAATATTAATCTTTATACCTTCAAGTGCAAGCAAATTTAATTCCTCAATAGCTTTTGCATACAAACGATCCTTCGGGGTAATTTTAGCATCGTCAGCATGAAACAGTTGAAACAGAAAAATATTGTTCAATTTTGAGTTAAATTTCGGTGGAAGACAAGGAATCGACGCATAGAGACCAGATAGTTTGTGAATACCAGCACGAGATCCAAGAGGGTTTCCTGTTTCAAAATCATCCTCATACACCAACAATGGAAGAACTATGCTATCAGGTTCAAGAGCACAACTTCCGGCTTTCCGTTTCCAAAATTCAGTTTGTATTATATTCGAGATAACACCGTCGTTTCTCGACTGCAAAGACCGAACATAGTTTAGAGTTTCACTCAAAACATTTGGAACTTGAAAAAATGCGGCTAGAACTTGACCTAATGGAATAAATTGACCTGTAACTTTCACAATATCGAGCAACCCTTCCCTGTTTTTTTCTTCTACGTACTGTAATACGAATTCTTGAGGTTCGATATAATGCCAATTCAACCCTAGTTCCTTCAAACGTTTATGCTCGGTATCCAGGCTTTTGAACATAGACTGCAGTTGATCAAATTGTTCGGCTATACTTTCTTTAGCATTATCATCAATCAAACGTAAGACTTGAGATTTCAGATTGTTCATGCTTTCGTTATTCAGAATCAAATTGAATTTATCCACAATTCGCTGGACTTGAACTCTGCTCAAACTCGTATCTGAATAAAATTCCGATACGATAGCGACAGCTTCACCGAATAATGAACTATTGGTAGTATCCCCCATACAGTTTAGGTTTCTGGACTCGATAATGTTATTTGCGACAGTACAGTCATTTGGGGAAGATTTCCTCAAATTCTCAGAATCAGCATTATTAATTCGTACGTCCGAAATAATTGATTGAATTGACAAGATTGCCTCAAATTCGGATCTCGTGCTGGTATTTCCCCTACTAAATGATCTAGTTTCTCAGAATCAGCACTACAAACTAGTGTTTCTGAATCAATTTCGTGAGAGGCAAAGTGGTTTCGTAGGCATTTCAAACTGTTAAATGGTCGATTACATGACTCTATACTACAGTAAAATATTATCTCTTCCCCCTTGTGATTATCTTTAACATGGAGGTTATAATGTTTCGCTTCCACTCTGACCGAACAATGTCGACATTGAATGTAGTCCATTTTCTATTGAATAGTTTCGAAGAGATGACAGAGCGACAAAGGCAGTGGGAGAGAAAGAGTACAGTAGAGTCAGAGGGATGGAAGAAGTGAAGAAGGCCAAGATTCAGAGAAATTAGTATATGTCACCTAATAAATTAAAGGGATGAATATTAGGTACGTCGTGAGGTAATTAGAATATAAATTCAATGATGCTCAAGGTTTGCTAATCAAGAAATGTTGTAGAAGAGTGATAACTTTGTGAGGTATTGGAACTAATCACGAAATTGATTCAGAAACCAAAGTTTTCCTATTGAAATGGAAGCAGACGCCGACCTGAGAATAAATACTACTACTAGTTATTAATTGCCAGTTAAAAATTCATGTACGCAAGTGCGAGGCTACGAAAAATGAGGCAGAAAATTGTGCAGATGCTGTGAGGCGTTTTTGGAAACTGTTTGATAAACCGAAATATTTGATTCACATAAAGATTTTTTTTAGATTGACTGAGAAGCGTTACTCGGAGTCTTCACGATCGCTGTCTAATTGCAACCCATCTATATCGGAGCACAGGGTATTCACAGAAACGAAGTGCTTATCAGTTTCACTTATTCCGTACATATAAACCTGTAGGAAGGTCCAAACCGGCTCAGCCTGTTGAGGGTACTGGGCACGTAGTGCATAGAATGACTTGAAACAGAAGTCCACAGCCGTTACCAAAGTTTGAAATTTATACTTCACGTCGGTGATAATGACGTAGACAGCTTCCAGTTTTTGAGGAGGTCCGATAGCGGCAACAATAGGTTGACAAGTCAGTCCATTCTTCCTCAAAAAATCACGCCTGAAGTTGAGACGACGTTCCAAGTCAGCAACAACCTGAATGTGTAAAAAGAAAAGTCACAAATCATTTCAACGTAATTCTTGGTGATTGGATCTCCAATAAACTTGGGATGACTCTCCTCACAACTTTTCGAATTAATAAATGAGTACATCAATTATTAAATAACCGCAACAACGCTGTTTTCATTGGCTTTAATAAGAAACAGGCAGTTTTTTTTCTAAGCAATAATCACGTTCAGGATTTTCTTGAATTGACAAATTGGAGAAGGAAGTAAAGTTACTCAAAAACTGCAAGTCCAGAAAGTGACGGTGATAGCAAAACTATCGTAGTGGGAATCTATCGACTAGTAAAATTGAATTATTCTATGTGTGCACAGTTGACAGTGAAGTTTCAAGATTTTTTCTCGGTGTGAACTCTGTTGCACAATCATTGGCGTCTAACAATTTGGAAAAGTGTTTAGAATATTGAAATACGAAATTAATCATCTGATTAGGGGCCAACAGTTTGCAGACAATTGTATCAACAACACATGCTTAATGGTATATTAATTCGAAAAGTTTCATTACTTTCCTGAGAGAGCGCCAACTTACATTTATCCAAAGAATGAAATCATCATTGCTCCTGTTGAGTGGGTTTGCTTTTCTTGCCTCTACCTGCTCTTACTGGCCTAAACAGATACGGCAATACACGTAACGCGAGGACTTCTGGCGGCGTATTTTCTGGAATGATGTAAGATGGACATGAAAGTTTGAAATGCAATTACTATATCAATATCGCTTCTTTACAAGAGACTGTTCTCACCATTAGCTTCGATGATTGCTCGCGTGGCTACTTTCTCTACGGCCAGTTTGATTATTTTCGGTGCAACCTTTCTCCAATTTTCTGTAAATTTTCTAACACTTTCTGGTTGCATCCGGGCGTAGTCGATCTGAAGCTGTAACGATGAAAAAACATGCATGTACGATTAGACGACTGTGAACAGAGGAAAAATCGAACAATCACATTTCATTTTCTGTCAGAAAAATATCAACAACCCTACAAGTTGTACTGTGTATTTGAAAATATTCTTTCGTACTTAAATTATATTCAGTGACGCAAGATACTAGATTGTGAATTTTTCAGGAAGTTGTCGAACTATCACGCACTGGATTTCTAAAACATGGAAGTCTGACTGCATCAGATCACCCAACATGGAGATGTATAATCTGATTAACTGATTTTTTACTTCACTTTATGTGCTGAGTAGGTATCATCATTTTCCATAATAAAAAAAAGTAGAATAATAATCTCCGGAAACAAATACAATTTTAGCCTTGTGCTTCACGTCTTCATAGAATATGATTCACATTGTATTTTACATACCAAAGTTGCTCCAACAGGAGCCTTCAACATTGGATACTCTTCATAATAGTCTCCGATCTCAGACTTTTGAGAGTTCCTTGCAAAAGTCGTCTTTTCCCACAAATCTTTGATTGATGCTTCATCGTCTAGTGGTGCAGATTTGAGCTCCGGCAGATACTTTTTCTCGTCTACGGTTGCAGCAGATGTATTAGTTTTACAAGCATCCTGCTCGATACTATCAGTCACGTTGCAGCGTTTTAGTTTTCTTTTGATGTTCGTGTATTTGTCCCAAAGCTTGCCTCGTGCCAATATTTTAACTGGCCCACCTTTGTACGGGACAAAATAGGTACCAGCTAGCTCGCTGGGATAAACGGCTCTTATTTCGTCTGTCCACAGTTTAAATTGTTCAGTTTGGACTCTGAAACGGAAATAAAACATGTATTATGAATTTATTGACTGAAACGAAGTAACCAGTTGGTTAATGACTGGAAATCAAATGCAAATCGCTCTCAGCTATTGAATCGAAGGTACAATAATGATAAACATCCATACAAAATAAACTCCCTTCATTCTTGCTCCTACCACTAAACCCTGAGCGAAAAATTTTTGTCAACCCGCGTAAGAATTGATCTATCTATATTCCTCTCATAAATTGAAACCGGTCCTAATGACAAAGAGCCAGTTCGCTGTGCTGTTTGGAAAGAGCCGATGTGCCAAAATCTATAGAAATGTCCATTTTACACAACGAGTTGGCTCTCCTCAAACCGCGCAGCAAACTGGTTCCTTTTTCATTAGGACCCGTTGACTTGATCTATACTTTTCAGGCCCGTGGCACATACTTTTCAGCGACTAGTATATGTGAATTGCTTTGACATGCTTTTGTCGTCACGATGAGATTTTTATTGAGTATGAGACAATTTCAATTGAGAGACATTAATGAGACTGCATTGGGACTGCTGATGACCTGTTTGAGGAACAAAATAGAGATCTAACATTAACTTTGGCAAGACACAGTCGAGATTCGATGTCAACATCAGTAGAACGTAGTTTGAGACTTGAAAGTTACTGCTCTAGGTGCGCTCAACACTTTCAGATTATGGGAGAGGCTACTTTAAGTTATTGTATATGTGCCGACTCACTTCAAAGAGCTTTCCAGTAGATGCTCGATAATAATTGAGCACAAGCTTCTTCTATTCGTTGAGGTCAGAATCGGTTGCGACAACAAACATCTTCCACTCAGAGACTTATTCAGCAAAGCCCTTAGTTTCTGTGGAGAATCAAACAACAAACCTTATTATTACTTCCTATGGAAGTTGAAGTTAATAAGCCCATTGCCCTGGAATTGATTGACTGGGCACAGATCATTATCCCAATTTATGCGGATACTTGTAAGGCTTCACTGTGAGAGTTGAAAAAAATCAATGAATTTTTGCTCAAAGCAAATCTTGAAACTGTACACTCAACTACGCAGGTGCAGAAACAATGCTATTTTATTGGGCAAAAGAATCCCTCCATGACGATAAGACTACCACGCGAATAAACTGTTTGCTAGCGCTCCCCGCATACAAAATTTCATTTTGCAAAGGCATGAAAAGTCACCCTCTTGCCAGTTGACATTTCGACGTGTCCTAATGAAAAAAATCTAACTCGCCGTACAGTTAAAAAAGAGCCAACTCGCCGAATTCTACAGAAATTTCCATCGTGTTTGGGCGAGTTGGCTCTTTTTCATTAGGACACGTCGATTTGGACTTCCAGCTGTGTATCGAACTTGCAATCTTTCTGAGGCAGTTCTGAGCTTAAGCATATAAAATACCACTCGACAAATCCAAAATTACAACAAAAAATGACTGTTCAATGCATATGCGAGAAAAACTATGTTGTAGTAATACTTGTTATTTCATCAGGACTTTCAAATGCATGATAGTTTGATGCAGGACCAATAAATAGATAATAGCTTAGTAGCTATCATACATACACTGCCTGGAGCAATACCGGTGTTGCCGCCGCTAGCGCCTCGATCTGACTGTGAGTCTGAATCAAAGTTACACGGATTAGGCGCACCCGAGGACGATGAAGCTGTGGAAGGGTCACTGGCGCTACTTGTTGTTGGTTGGATTTCCTGAAAAAGGAAATCCCCAATAAGGGTACCCGAATTCATCACTTGAGGTAACTGAAGAAATTCAGTTCACATGTTCCCCTGTATGTAACAAGCTTGCACAACTGAAGAATGCCCAGATAATGTCAAATTACTTACCAAATCAGTTATTTCACGAGCGGTTTGTGCTATATATTCCTGTCGCTTGCGGATAAATTTAAATTGATGCCCGACGGACTGTATGATTTTGGATATTGCGTCGTCAGGTAAGGTCAAGAAAATTTCTTCGTCTATGTCCTGTTCTATAACACAAATGCATGCAAATATATAAAAAGAAGACGTCATTTTCAGTATAAAGAATATCCAATGCTGTTGCTATTTACACAGTAACGTGTTTCAAAAAGAGTCCCTGACTCTATTCGAGGTAACTGCCCGTGTGAATAGCAACATCGAAGATTCAACTCTTAAACCTAGAAAGTGGGTCTTGTTTAACATCGCAGTTTGTTTTCCACCAACCTAATGTATCATAAATAATCCTATTTGAAGTCATACAATGTGATTATTATTTGAAAAATCTGAATAAATTCACGAGTACTCTTTCAAATCTAGAGAATATGTCTTTATAGTTCATCTGTTCATTCTGTTCTGTACAATTTGAATAAAAACGAAAATATAGGCACATAAATATAAAAATTTGAAACACAAAAAGGCACTGTGCCCTAAAAGACCCATATGGCCGACGGAGGGATAATATCTTCGAATCTTTCAAAACACGCTATGAAAAAAAGATGAGAAATAATTATTTGAAATACCTATTTATTATATTGCACCGGATATTTTAACAATTAGGATTTTGCATGTATTTTTTTTATTTCATATATCAGGAGTAGCAAAAAAATAATGTCATATTTTCTTTTCTCAATTGAAACAAAATTGGAGAAAATACAACGGATCGAAAGTTACTACGTTGTGACATCACCCATGCTAAAGTATATCTATATATTGGGCATTTCATGTCAACTCGACCAATGGTTGTCCCTCACCATTCTTGATTCGCCTTACGCTTTCCAATATGATTCTTTGATATTAGAAGAAAAAATCCATTTTAGATGGGGTGGAATAATTATAAAAAATTAAAAATTTTATAATACTATATATTTTTAATTTAAGTTAAGGTAAGCGGAAAAAATCTGGAGAAATTTAGAAGTGCTTTTTTGAGACTAAGAAATCATATGGAAACGCGTGAAGCGAATCAAAAATGGTGAGGGAAAATCATTGGGCGAGTTGACATGGAATGCCCCTATATACCTATAGCAAAAACGCTAGAATTTAATTGCCTGTAACTTTTATGATTATCATTTTTAACGGCAAAAAAACACGTCCCAATTATTTCGAGCTACTTTACATTGAACGCACATAAAATTCGAAAAGAAATTTTGATGCAAAATCCCAATTAGAATCGGCTTGGTGAAAAACGACGCAGGATTTGGGGGTTAAGGCACACTACATGATTCAAGAAAATTATAAATGGTGGAGAAAAAGTTCACTAATAATCTATATAATTCAAGATGCTTGCCTAAGCGTGGAGCGTCAAACGTAGAGAGCGAAATCAGCATTACATCGGAGCGAAGCAAATGTTTGTTGTTAACGTCCCGCATGTTTTCCGAAATAATTGCGAAAATTACATAAAGCTCGTTTTCACTAATCATACGCCACGAATGTACGCTGATTTCGACTCTTCAGAAATAGGTTTCACTCATTTTACGTACCGAACGCGGACTTTGCTGCGAGTTCAAGCGGCAAGACCATGCAGAGTGAGAGAGATAGAGACGACGCGCTAGAAGATTCTCGAAAGGACGCGGAGCTAGGGACGCGGCGAGCGTTTGTTTACGTCTCGCACCTTAGTTTTCGAAGCAAAACGAAAATTAAACGGAACCTGTATTCCCGAATCATACGCCACGAATGTACGCTGATTTCGACTCTTCAAAAATAGGTTTCACTCATTTTACGTACCGAACGCGGACTTTGTTGCGAGTTCAAGCGGCAAGACCATGCAGAGTGAGAGAGATAGAGACGACGCGCTAGAAGATTCTCGAAAGGACGCGGAGCTAGGGACGCGGCGAGCGTTTGTTTACGTCTCGCACCTTAGTTTTCGAAGCAAAACGAAAATTAAACGGAACCTGTATTCCCGAATCATACGCCACGAATGTACGCTGATTTCGACTCTTCAAAAATAGGTTTCACTCATTTTACGTACCGAACGCGGACTTTGTTGCGAGTTCAAGCGGCAAGACCATGCAGAGTGAGAGAGATAGAGACGACGCGCTAGAAGATTCTCGAAAGGACGCGGAGCTAGGGACGCGGCGAGCGTTTGTTTACGTCTCGCACCTTAGTTTTCGAAGCAAAACGAAAATTAAACGGAACCTGTATTCCCGAATCATACGCCACGAATGTACGCTGATTTCGACTCTTCAGAAATAGGTTTCACTCATTTTACGTACCGAACGCGGACTTTGTTGCGAGTTCAAGCGGCAAGACCATGCAGAGTGAGAGAGATAGAGACGACGCGCTAGAAGATTCTCGAAAGGACGCGGAGCTAGGGACGCGGCGAGCGTTTGTTTACGTCGTTACGTTACTAATTAGGAAGCAATTTTACAAGAAGCGTCACGTTAGCAAGCGAGGTTACAACAATTCTCAGGATTTAAATATATTTCTCAAGATAACTACTTACTTTTGAAGTTTTCGATATACATTTCCAGCCCCCAACTGGTTAATGTGTCTTCTACGAAGTTCGTAGAAGCTTCAGTCGCCATAATGTGCACTTTACCGACACTGACAATAAAAAAAAGGGTTTATTCAGCGCGACGACGCAACCAATACCGAATCGAGCGATACCGAATACGGACACGGAGTGAGTCGCGCTGATGCCAAGAACACCGGTCAAGACCAGCCACCGCCACTGATCAGACCAGCACTGCGAACGCGGATGGTGCTCACGGAGCAATGCCTTCTCGATACCGCTGGCTCACGTTTTGCTGCTTACTGCAGTGGCTGTGCAAATCAGTGTTGCTAACTACCAGGACACAAAAATCGCCGTACGCTGTCACCAAAATCGCTAGAAGCCGCTATGCGTATGAATCTTGTAAAATCTCCAGATATCGCTAATTAAAATTTGTAATGGGAAAGTAGTAATAACGCAAAGAAATCGAATAAGATATATTATCTGAAAAGAAACTTAAAAGTTCTACGGTTTTTGTATGTCAGCAAATTTATACTATGAATGAAAGTCAACATTGTAAATAACATGACTTCGAATTTTTTTGACCAGAGATGACCATTTTTTATTGGTTTTTATGATTCTTCACGTAAAAATTTCGAATAAATCTTGATTCCCCGTAAATTCGCCAGAAGTCTCCGGAACCCACAAATATCGCTAAATCATTTTTGAAAAATCGCTAGGATTGCGACCTGTCGCAAAAATGAGAAATAAATCGCCAAAGGACTTTCGAAATCTCCAGATCTGGCGACAAAATCGCCAAGTTGGCAACACTGGTGCAAATACCGAAAATTGACTACTATACAGAAGCGTCACGCGACATAACGGTTGGTCAATCAGAGTGCTGATTCTTTTAGATTCTCGATGAAGCTGCTCTCCTATAGGTCATTACATATGATGCGTGACGCGACGTGCTCTGTGTCAACTCCGGCGAAGGGTCTGTGCGTCGCTTGCAGTGCGTTCAGCATGTAAGTAAACTGGCCAGAGAGTCTCGCCTCCCACTCCAGCCGAACGATAGGGAGTGAGTAAGCGAGAGGTAGGTGGCATTTGTCCCGGCTTAAGCCGAAAGGGGACGAAGCTATCAGGGAGAGAGAAAAACAAGAAGAGAGAGATGGGTAGCGAAAGGCCTGGCCGGTTTGCTTGAATCCAGAGCGAGATTCAGAGCCAGTAGAGGAACTTGAAGATTAAAGGCCACTAAAGGCGCGACTGTACACTCTATAAGGCTGGGAACGCTGACGAAAATCATCCTGATAATAGTTATTCAATTGGTGAGTACCTATATAATTCATTTGAAAATCATTGTGAGTATGCTGATTCTTTCCGCGTATCAATATAATTTTGGAATTCCTTATGCCTAGGCTTTCGTCTATTACCTCTGACGCGTACAGTGTACCTCGTACAAATAGGGTTATGTATCATCTTGACTCATGGAAATCAAATTCTCGGTCAACGAATATTCACAAATACCTCAATAATTTCTCATTTACAGTAAAACCTCAGTCCCTGTCCCCTCGGTCCCTGTCCAACTTCAGTCCCTGTCCGATCCCTAGCTTCAGTCCCTGTCCGCCCTTCGGTGCCGTATTGGTGCTGCTCACAGCTGCCACGCCCCGTCTAACTGTATCTGTATCGTGATTGGCCGAGCGCTCCCCTCCACAGTCAGCTGTTCCGTGGACAGGGACTGAAGCGTCCGGTCCCGAGAGCGGACAGGGACTGAGGTTTTACTGTATTTGAAATAGGTACGCAGCTGGATTACTGAATTACTGGTGGGTTTGACGGATAGTGGAGTCGCAAATGGTAGATTATAGCTTGGATTACAAGGCTAGCTATGGAACGTCGATGGCAAATAACTTTCGTGGAAAAACTCACAGATCGATGGTTCAATTAGGTAACAATACTTTTTTTTTCAAATCACTTGTTGTAAGATTTAAGGCACACGGTTGATCTGATTATGTCTCTCGACGTCTCATTTTCTCGGAAGAGCAATCCTTTATCGTTTGAACGAGGGAAATTATTTAAAATAAAAATTTGGGCCTTAAGTGACCATAACTTATTACAGGATTTTTCTCAATCTCCCTCGTTCCGACGATGTAAAATTGCTCCCCGAGAAAATGAGACATTGAGAGACATGATCAGATTAATCGAAATCAATTTGAAAAATGTAAATTTTTGTATGTGTAATGAACTTTGTTGACCCTCGAGCTCCATAAAACGTTAACAATTGAGATAACGGTGTAGCATAGAAGGTTATGTACAGGTACAAATATGAAAAATATGTATAATGATTTTTGGAGTGTGTAGAATTTTTCAGAATCAAGTTGTACTGGTTCCCCTAAAAGACCCAGTGTACTACACATATTCATTTACTGTGAAATATCTAACGCATTTTGATGCTTGGGACACGCAGCGCATCAAGAAGCTACCTACATATCACCGATAGACTACAAGAGGGAGACAGTCGCCTATAGTTTCAAGCAAGTTCAGCGAAGAGCCTAGCATCGTCGATAACTTCTCAACCACTGCAGTTGAAAAATGAATCAGCCCTCTGCTGAAATAAATCACTTACTTCGTTCGACTGCTCCGACAATGTTCACTGCCACCGAGAATACCGTATCGAACATCCTGTCACAGAAGTCTTCAGACCACAACTAACCCAGTACGCACAATCAAAGTAGAGTAGTAGTCATTTTTGTATGCGCATGCTAATCCTTGCCTTTCCTCTGTTCAATGTCAGATTTCTGGAAGATACTGGAAAGCTATATTGTCAAAGATAAGTTTGAGCCACAGCCGCTTCAGTCAACATCAGATCACTCGAACACACTGGAAGCCTAACTGCGGAGTTGACTTTAAGCCACACAATCTCCGATCAGCCCCATGGTCCTCAGGAAAAACGTAGATTGACTATCAATCACTGATACGTTATCGAGCTATTGCAATGAATTATCTCAAATTTCGGATATTTCATTTCCTTATTTGATAATAAATTTATTCCGAGTGAATCCTCTGTATAAATTATTATAATCGTTGATTTTAGTTGAATGTTTTTGTTTCTTGCACATACCCAATATTCTTACACTAACTTTTTATTGTCTGACAAGGCGAGTCACTTTTCTCAATTTCAGTCACTTTTTGCGATCGAAGTCACTTTTTCCAACTATTTCCAAGATTCAATTATTCAAGTCACTTTTCTGGTCACAATTCAACTTTGCACTGCATTTTTACGCACTTTCTTAGTATACAAACTATACTGAGGGGGAGCCTTATTGGTTTCCCTTCCTACTAAGTGTCCGTCCGGAACAATATCTGACAAACCGAGGGTACTAGGAAGATCCACTGGTGCTTTTCTGGAAGCTTATCGATAACTCTCTAGCAAAGCAATATAAACGTTGGTTGGATGATCATGATCCATACAATATGTAATAATGAGCGTTTACAGGATTCATGTCCGTCCGGACCCATATCTCTTGAACTGCTGGCACAAAATTGCTCCGCAGGTGGGTCTTCAGATCGGAAATGATATATCTTGATCTCTGGATCACCTGGGCGATACAGAAGTTCACAGTTGTCTGAGACGCGTTCAAAAAAGTACTCCAGAAAAAATGTATCGCTCTACATATAGATTTGTTGTCGAGCATTATCGAATCAAGTCATAGAAGAAGTGAATATAGGTTCAAAATTGGCTCGACGATGATTGCAGATTATGATGGGAACGAGAAACAAAATTAGTAAAAGAAAAATGAATAAAGTTTGGGTAAAATAAAGTCTGTAGAACTGAATATCCTGAAATTGCTCCAATACTGATTGCTGATCATGGAAACCCAAGACTCTGGTAAAACAAGCAGGTCGATGGGATAAATAATATGTCCAGAACCCTCATCGATACTTATTTCTGATGATAAAATAGAACAAATAAACAAACGTCGATTGAACATAGTAATCGATGTGGTGAATATGCCCAGCTATGAAGCCTCATGTATTGGCCATCCTACCAATTGCCCGTCCGGAGAAATATTTGATAAACCAAAGGTACGAGGAGGGTTCGCAGGTGCTATTCTGAAAGCTTATGGATAACTCTCTCTACCACAGCGATAAAAGCGTTGCTTAGATAATCATGGTTTATATACAATACGCAATAATGAGCCTTTTCAGAATTCTTGTCTGTCCGGAACCATATCTGTTGAACCGCTGGATCAAAATTGATCCGCAGGTAAGTCTTTGGATCGGAAGTGGTTGACTTCAACACATCGAGACTGTGAAAAGTTTACTCAGATCCTGAAGATCAAAACGAGGGTATATCTTGATCTTTGGATCACCTGACTAATATTAAAGTTCAAAGTTTCCTAAGACACGTCCAGAAACATTCCCCAGAAGACTCAGATGAAATACAGTTTGCGGTAGAGTGGATGTACTAAAATATTGCTTTGACACTATTTGTAGGTAATGAAAACTGAAGACTTGCACAGAATGATGAAGTCTGCGGTAGAGTTTGAGCAGATATACCAAAATCTTGCTTCACACTACTTGAAGACGATGAAAACTAAAAAATTGGATGAAACACAATCTCCATTAAAATGGATGTACCATGAACTGACTTGGGATTCGTTTGTAGATTATAAAAAAAAACCCATAGTACTGCATACGCTTACATGGCCTTTCACTTTTTAATTGACTGATTTTTCACTGTTTTGTACAAAATTTCAGTAAAACGTAACCGTAAAAGTGATAGAATAAGAATTAATTAATATATTGAACATTAGCAAAAGTGGGGGGTGCCTTCGGCAAGAACACGTAGCCAGTTTAGCTTTCTTGCTGCACTGCTTATGGCTGATTTTTTTCGTCAATGTCTCGCTGTGATCTAGCATTGAGGCAAGATTTTGTGTGGCGGATGATAGCCAAAAACATTACTTTAATGGAAATGATTTGGATGATGAAATTAATTGTTTTAAATCAATAATGTGTTTCAGTCCAATTAGAATTACAACCAAAGGCGTATTCGCATTGGGAAATCAAATTGATTTCCGCCAATCAGATATCAGACCCACAGTGACCTTATTCACCAGGCTTAAAAGATCACTTTAAATCACTTTTATCGCCCAACGACAATACGCCTCCCATTGCAACTCCTGTTGATGGAGGTACTGAGCAATAATTGATTTCTCCAAGTCACTTTTTGGAGTAAGAAACTGATGTTTTCCACTTATTTTGGAGCACCCTACTGCTACCAGCCCTATGGTGATAAATTATTTGTAATGCCCGTCCTTGGTTGCTTTAATTTTCCTGTATCTTGATTCATTTGTCTTCTTAATTTTCAAAGAGAAATGTCAATTTTTAAAGGGCAAAAAATGTAGCGTGGGAATTTGGGTATAGCTGCAAGAGCTCAACGCTTGTAATGAGGCTTGCAACAAACATAGTTACATATTGGTATATAGCGGTTATTTTACTGTGTTGGTAGAGTGACAGTGACTATAATTTGTTTAGAGCAACTATCTGATATGTTTTCTACACCACAACATTCCCACTATGAATCATGGTCATGACAACATCACTCTTTCGCTATTGAACACATGTAAATAGTCTCACGCACGAGCGGCATGTAGGCTTTGCCCACTATCAATTGTATACGTAGTATGACAATTTAAATACTGTTGTAATAGCTTGACGCATGTAGTTAAATTCACGATGAATATAGTAACATTGGGAGCGGAAATTTCACTATATTAGTCGAGTGATAGTGACTATAATTAGATTAGCGCCACTATCTGACATGTTTTCGGTAACACAACATTCCCACTATGTTGCATGGTCATGGCAACATCGGGCTTTTTAATGGTAGCCAGGAAATATAGTCTCACGCACAAGCGGCATTGAGGCATTGTCCACTATCAATTGTATACGTGGCATGACAATTTGAATATTTTTGTAATAGCGTGACGCATGTAGTGATATTCACGATAAATATAGTAACATTGGGAGCGGAAATTTCACTATATTACTCGGGTGATGTTGACTATACTTTGTTCAGAGCAACTATTTGACATGTTTTCTGTAACATAACATTCCTACTATGTGGCATGGTCATGGCAACATCGCACTTTGTGATGATAGCCAGGTAATATAGTCGCATGCACGAACGACGTGTAGTATACATCGCTATAATTCACATAGAACGAGTAGATACTCAGGCATCGCCAAAATAACTGTGATTCAAATAGTTCATCTCGCGACAAATAGAGTAGCATGTTATATGGTATTACTAACTATATTGGTGGAGTAAGAATAACAGTATCATAGTTATAGTAAGTATCCCGCAACACAACATTCTTACTGTGCTGAATTATGATGGAAACAATAATTATATTGTGTGAATACCGTATCCTTATGGTGAGAGTCACGACATTTTCTGACTCGTGTATAATATCGTATCCTACACAACAGTTTGATGTTATACGAATAATATGATTTGTACCCACAACAGACCAATTGCGTACACTCAATCGTGTGGAATTGTGAGAGTAGTCAACTATAAATAGATGTATCGTAACAAAAAAAATAGTGACAGGAACCTTGTACGTTATAGACCATACATTATGTTATTCTGTACAGGTGAAATCAGGTAACCATTGCTTCAATTTTCAGCTGATGCAAACATGCCTATATTGCTTTCATTACTCCGGTGAATATCGTAATTTGAACGATGAATATGGTCAATTTTTCGAGGTGTACGTGTGACTATAATGCGATGGCCAAGATAACAATACTATGGTTAACTCTATCATATTTATGGTTACTGCGACTATAAATTTTTCACCATGGTGTATTGTTGTGGCAACATCACGTTTTTTTCTCAGTGTAAGGGGGTTGGTGTACTTCTTAGGTGACGAGAAGTTCAATACTTCTTTGTACACTCAAACTGTTTAATTAAACATGAAAATGTTCAGCAAAGAGAAAAGAAGAATTGATCACTTGTAAACGTTCTTGCACATATATTCATGTATTTTACATATATATTTCTTACGCTATCAATTAACATTCAAAAAAAAAAATCTATAATTCAATAAAAATTTGATGATACACGAATTTTCATTTCGAAAATCTCGATTTCTGAATTTTTTATGACATTGTACGCTAAAAAAAAGGCTTGCAAAATAACTATTTTAGAACATTTTCTTTATTTCACTCCGTGCGTAAAGCGCGACTTTTCGCACGCAAGCGTGCGTATAATCGGACTTTACCCGCGTTTGTGATATAAAAAACCTCCCACTCGTGCCAAAACAAACCTTTCGCACTTGTATCGAAATATACTATTATAAAAATGTTCAATGTCAAAATAGTGGGTTTTCTTCTTCTTCATATTTATTTCAAATTTCAAATTTGTTGTGAGCCTCATGTTTCATTCTTCTTTCTTGCATTGTAAAGTTTCTAAAATCGCACTTTTATTTTACCGAAAAATAAATGAATCAGTCTCAAGTGCAGGTAACTTTTTCGCATCTCATATTGCATGGACCCGGTCAACTCCTTCGGCTAATAAGCCTGAGTGTTTTGTTTCTTGTGGCACGGTCGTCTCGCGTCAGGGTCAAAACGTACAAATTGGAATTTACAATACGGCAATTTTTTTCTTCACCTTTTTTTGTCACCCCCCCCCAAGCGGAGTATGTGCCTACAGTCTACCTCCCACGACAAACCCAAAATCACGATAGCTGTGTGCGCCAAAGTACGTCGAGGGTGAATAATATAGGTGTCGCGATAAACGCAGCCTCTTGCTCATCATCTTTCCCCGTGCCGTTTTGAATTCGATAAACTCGAATGCCTCGAGGTCTAATTACGTAATTATGTAATTACGGCATAACGACGTACGCAGTACCTGGATGTGGCTTACAAATTCGATATACGGATGCACCGCGCTACTAATTACTAATTACTCATTAGCATGCGGCAGTACTTACTCGGTGTCGACGCTAGTCGCTACACTGTGAAACACATCGCATACGGTGATGCGGATGGGTTATATTCGTTTCTACGTCTCCGTCGATGCTGCGGCCTCTGCGGCCTGGTACATACGATTTTCCGTGTGCCGGGAGTTTACTCTCACGTGTAGTACCACAAGAGTAGTCACTGGAGAATGGGGGACCGCTGAGACGAGACCTCTGCCTACCTGACTGCAACTCTGTTGACGAGGTGGAAGTGATCTCGAGTAATATAAAAGCCAGTTTAGTTCCGCTTGACGACGAGAAATGGAAGACGGGAAACGAGTCAAATGGAAAAATGATACCCTCCAAATTCAAAGTCCGCTTTATCTACTTTTGTTTCATTTCAACCACCGAAAACATCTAGTCTCGTTACAGAGCCTCATTTAGCTACGAAATTAGGTTGATTACTTACTTTTCAAATTTGTCATCCTGGAAAAGAAATTGTATATGACTGAATTTGAATTCGTGAATTTTTCGAAAATTGTATGGTTTCTTTCTTTTCTAAACAAATATCGACATTCTCTGAACCATACAATTCTTGTCCGGAAGAATTTTCTGCCAGACTCTCAATTTCTAAGACAATTGACTAGATTCAGGAATATCGGGTCCCCGATAGAATAAATTTTGAGAATTGGTCAACTCAAGATTTGAATGACACGATAATATTTTGGGTCGAAGTAAGTTGATCAATTCAATTATTTTAACTGTTTTTTTTTCAATAATCTTCAATAACTCACCTCAATGAAAAGTGAGTATCCAAATTTTTTCGTATCTCCTGATTATTCAACTTTCAGTTATTCAATTCAAGTTATGTGAAAAAAATTTATTCACCTTTTTAAATTTTCAATTTATCTTAATTTGCTCATTTTAATTTTATATTTTTTGCTCATACAAACTTTCATGATAATTTGTGTCAACTTCCTCAATCAATCAATTCAAGTTGAGTGAATTCTGATTAATTCAGTCAATTCTCAATTAATTCTCATCAATTCAGTTACTGTTCGGTAATTCAGTTGATAATTATGAAATGAAAATCAATCCATGAAGCTATTGACGTGTCAATTAATCCCCTATCGGTACACGGTGTCCCATCCTATAAAGTAGAGAGCAATTCGGAACAAGTGGATCATATTTTTGGTTATTTCCATTGAAATTGAATAAAAATCGCGGATGTAAGCAATTTCAGTATTGTGCTATCTGAGCATGTGATTGACGTCATGACGATATCTGTCATTTTCAACCTCTAGAATTTTCGAGCCAAATTATTGAAGGGAGAAAAAATAAGACGAGATTCGTTCATTCGTGAAGTGCTAAAGTATATCTCTGTAAAAAAAAGTAGCACAAGAGTTAATTAATTAATTAGTGACGAGAGACACGCGTCTGGGGGACGTAACGCAGCGTGATGAGACGGTGTGGATAAATTTGCACAAAGATGTCGGCTAGGAGTTGGAACTGAGACGCGCGCGGCGAGCTTCACGGTTTGTGAGGTGTTTGCAACGCGCAAGTACGCGCACCGACACCCATCCGCGATTCTTGTCGCGGTTCGCCGCGGTTCTCTTGCCGCAGACGTGGGGCGTCTCGGGCAAAATGGCTCACGCGCGCACTCGAGCACGTCTATCATCGCGCCTTTTTGCGTTACGTTGCGTTGCGCTGCGCTGCTCTCTCCCAGCTGTATGGGTGCCTAGATCCCTCTAGAGTATCAATTTCGTCATTTAGTCAGATCTGATTGTCAGCACGTGGGGCTTGACTCGGCCACTTGACTCGGCGAACGCCAGCGGCATAGTTGCTAAAATTTCTTCAATCTCAATTAATGATTTCATTGTATAATCCCAATCGGAGATCATATTGAAAAAAATTGCATAATAAAGAAACTGATGTCATATCCCGAACACTTTTATCTGTCAGGTATCACATGTAGCTTGAGAATACATAATATATATCGATATAAATGAATCTGAAAAGTTGAACATGTAATCAGGCATTGATGAACACGGATCATTCTATGTTAGACGCTCCGACAGCTGTTCACCTCAGTCTTGATCAAAACCTAATGATTTTTGTTTAATCGTAAAATAAAAAAATACGACATCATTATAGTTGAAGAACTATAACGTCTAACGTTTTATAGATCAAAAGTGTAGCTCGATTGATCCATATCCTGTTTTGTGTCAAAACAGGATATGGACCAATTGAGCTACACTTTTGATCTATAAAACGTTAGACGTGTATATATATGATATGAAGTAATATAATGAAATATCAATACTATTGTCTGAATTGATTGCCTCCTTAAAGTATCGTCAACAATTTGTTACATGACTGTATTATAATAATGAGGCTACCTGCAACCATGAGTATATGATGCATGCGGTGAATTATTTCATCGCGAATCAAATCCCAGTGCAGAAACGAAAATGAGTTGGCAGTGCCTTTTGATTTTTTTAATTGATAGTAATTATCGTCACCTGCTTGTTATCGAATTGAATGAAAAAAAAATGGTCGTTTTAGGTCTGCAGGATCATTTCCGATACAGTCGGGATTAAAAAAATAGCGATCTTTTGTCTACCTCTGAAGGATGAACGTCAATAATTCGTCCTTCGACTTCGTTTCGAATGAAAATTCATTTTAAAGTAAATCGAAGAAATTCTTTAATTGAAAAAAAAATCATTCAGGAGTGTGATTGAATCAATATAGCTCAATATATACACAATGTACACACAATATATACCGAATTAAATGCAGTATTAGATCCGGTAATACCCATCCACTATTTTATCTATGGAGATTATTATTAATACTCCGCCCTTTTTTAACTGATGTTAATTAATCTCATTATCGGTTTGATAGCTCGACAGCCTACAGAGACGATGAGATAGATGCGTATCAATTAATAACTAAATCATGCTGTGAAACGAATCGGTCCAGAATAACGTGTAGGGCCATAGGTAGGAATATACATACATGTACCATAATACACACTGCATCGTTGCAACTCTGGCCATACTCATTATACCCATACCAATGACGGACGATAAAAATAATTATCGAGCATATATCGCGTATCTATAGTGGCAAAAGGTCGTAAGCGCCATTATACGACTTTTTGCCGTTTTTAATGGCAAAAGGGCGAACAATTTTTTTTCTTTGGGATTTCGACTGAGAGCAGGTAGACTAATTGCAGAAGGTCATATGTACTGGCGGATACGACTTTTTGTTACTAACTTGAAGAAAAAAAATGTACGTTGACGAATTGCATAAGGGGCCATTCATTAATTACGTAAGGATTATTTTGGCGATTTTTGACCCCCCCCTGCCCCCATGTAAGGCTACATAAGATTTTTCGAACCCCCTGTCCGTTTTCTTACGTAAGATTCTATCTCGTTTTTTAGAATAATAAAATGTTGTTAGAAAAGGATCAGTTAGTCGATTTCGAATATTAAATTTCGACTTACAGAATATTACGTAAGAACGGGTTTTACCCCCCTCCCCCCAAGATAAGGGCATGTAGAGATTTTTTAACCCCCCCTCCCCCTCGGGACCCTTACGTAATTAATGAATGGCCCCTAAGGACGTATCGACCAATAAAAAAGTAATTCACGTTTTCATCTCAGAAACAACAGAAGCGCGAAGATCTATCAAAATTCTGGAGTAATATACATCAAAATCAATTTATTTATGCATTGTCGCTAATTTTACCCATTTCCAAAAAAAAAAAAAAAAAATATCAAGGAACTGAAATTGAAAAAGAAAAATTATTCGCCCTTATGCCATTCCGAAGCGACCGAGCGAAAAGACAAAAAATCTAATAAAATTTTTTTCCGTCAATCACCCCGAAAACACCCGAAACGCGAACATCTATTGAAATTTTCAACTTCTGAACATTCATGCAAAAATTCGAAACTAAGGAAAAAAAATGGCGCTTACGACCTCCTGCTTTTTAACTACGAATATTTGTTTATCGAATTTTTCAAAACGGTAGTTTTTTCAATTTATCTTCGCGTGTCAGTTGTTTTTAAGACTTATTGGTTCAGGAGTGAAAAAATTTTTTAATTGGCGCTTACGACGTTCCTTTACGACGTGCTTTTATTTTTTTTTTTTGGTTGTTGTTGTTATTTTCCTTAAAAATTGTAATGAAAGACCGACGTAACCGCCTAACATATCTTTTGCGTTTACATTTATCGATCTCGTAATTTCAATTGATTTGTACGTTTTGACCATTTTTAGAGCGAATGAGGTGAAAAAAAATGATATGACCTTTTGCCACCAAAATCGCGTTTTCGGCGCTTACGACCTTATATATGCCATTAGAAACGCGATATCATCCCTCCTAAACGGTAAAAAAGAGCCGCTCGAACTAAAATTCGTCCTAATTTTCACACTTCCATTATACAGGTGTTAATTTATGGTAAAATTTTGTTTTAATCGTATTTGGCGGGACCTAAAAAGGGATATTGCATTGATTCAATTTCTTCTCATAATCTCTGGATAAGAAATAATTTGTGAAATGTATCTACAGTGAAACCTCTGAATAGGCTACCTCGAAGGCGGTTAGGGGAGTATAATTCTTGGAACTGACTTTCCCCCACCAACAGCTCGCTGGCACGCCTCGAGTCCGTCGCCGGCGTTACCTCTGAATAGAGACCCCGTGTCTGTGTTGTTTTTGACGTGATATACCCATGTGAATAAGTGACTCGAAGCGTTTCCCAATAGGTTCTCTATTCAGAGGTAAGCGTCCGAACGCTCGTAAACAGAGTGAGTGGGGGAAGCGCTCGAGCGAGGATTAGGGGAAGGTAGCCTATTCAGAGGGCGCCTATTCGGAGGTTTCACTGTATGTGGTAGCCACGGCCTGCAGCGAAAACTGGAAATTATGGTCAAAGATACATCCGTGACCAGAGGGTGAAATCCTTATAAGTAGAATCTGCCAGATCTGATACAATAGATCTGAACTTTGACTGGTCACCGCGTACCAGATCAAAGCCTATCCTTGACCTTGTACCGAGGTTTATAATTGAAAGAATTCTATCCACAAAAAAATTGCCTCTCTGCCTTCGGTCAGCTCTTTTCATACACAGGAATATAATGATATCATGCTAAAGAAGATCAAAGTATAGCATTGCATCAAATAATTTGAAAAATCGTCGTTCCGATTCAATTGAATTAGGCGGTTTTTAATTGGCCTAAATTTGATAAACGATCGAAAGGTGTGAGCAAGAGTAGCCTAGATTGAATGAAAATATACAGTAATTATACAGTATGATAAGACGTTCTTAATTCTCATATTACTCCACATGATCTTGCAATGACGTATCGAATTAGGCAATGCCATGATAAAAATCTTCTTCAAAAACGCAGGGATACCTAGGACGCAGATATAATTTCAGCCATAGGTATAATGTGAGAATTGATGTGTGAAAAAGGGAAAATGTAAAAAGACGGTGTAAATCATGAGCAAAACTTGATTTACAGCTCGAATGCAGCACGTTTCGTGTTTCTGGCTTAAATTCCGACGGTATACAGGTATACAGGTATATATGTGTATCGTGTCGTGGGAAGTTTAAAAGAAAAATGCAAACCCATTAAAAAAAGAAATCCTAAAACATGGCGACCTTAACTAAATCCTCTACCTATATACCTACCATTTCCAACGTGTCTATACATCCGTTTATACGATTCTCCCAAACTGTTAAACACCGCGACGCGATAATCCGTTGAAAATGTGAACCATAAAAATGACGCAACGGCCAATGAAGTTAGACCCGTACCTAACTTCGACTTTAATTTATATCGCCGGTCCAGGTTGACCTGCCCGAATAACCAAGGCTCTAGCACCTGTGGTTGAATGGTTCGGTGCTCCTAATTTGACACGTTCAGGTCAGCCAGATTCGCATCTTTGTTATTTTTAGCGATTTTTTATTTTTTAATAACATAAAGATCCGACTAATGAATGGAATGCGTGTTGAAGTTTGACCTCCAGCCTGCAAGAACTGCGTATGAGTTATGTAGACCTAGTTATAAACGCCTACGCAGTAAGATAAAATGAAAATGAAAATAAAAAATACAACTCAACTTTTAGAATTCTTCAAAAATAACGATTGTTGTCTGTTTTCTCGCCGCAGACTCGACTACGTCGTGTTATGATAATTTATGTAAACCGCACGAGGTCACTTGTCGGTGGAAAACGACGCCACATTGGAATATGCATTCCGCAATGTCTTGGAATGCACTGACTCGCGGATGATTTTCTAAAACCTGGGTACAAGACATTCCCTCAATTTCACCAGACATCGTCTCGTCGCCCTCAGACCGACAGGATTTAATTATCCCCCGAGATTTGGTCTCGGTACAACCACCACCGGATTGTTTCTTTCGAATTTATTTATTTCTTAGAAGTTGGCATTCCTGGGTGGAGCCCGCCCTGGCTATAAATCATTTCACCCGAGAGCTCGCTACCCGACCAAGGTGGGTGTCTGTCGCTGGTAGCTGCCACCATGCCATAAGTTCTTCTCTGACACGCACTTTATTGCGAGAGTACCTACTTCATACTCCTCAACAGACCAACTTTTTCCTCCCTTTCAAATATATCTTCAGATTCTTCCTGGGTCAACGATGGTAAATCCATAGACGTTTCGCAGTTGCTTTAGAAAAATACGATTTTTTGGTCTCAAAATTACTAAAAAAAGTTCAATCAAAAATTCCTCTCTGCAATTGTTGTCATAAAAGTACATATCCGTCGAAGTTTGTTTCCAAGACGCAAAATATTAACATCATTTAAAAAGTTCTGGGTTCAATTTTTAAGTAATCAATTAAAAATGAGAAAAAATTAAGTTTTTAAAAAGAGTCTGTGACGTATCTCATTGAATGAACACTGCAGGGAAACATGGAATTGGAAGATGTTAAAGATGTCTGGTAGATTTTTTGATCTTGTCTTTCTGGAGTAACTCTTTACCTGGTTTAACTCGAGGCATGAGAGTTGGAGGACTCAAGGAGCCATTTAGCACAACGTTTATATGCGTTGGGACCATAAAATAAATCAAAACGGTAGATATTAGAATGACAATGGGCCACGTAGGCATTCTCCGCGGACGGCATCCGATGACATGGTTCTGCGGTAGTGGGGATCTATAGATACCCTACCTTACTATCCTGCTACACAAAATACACGAGATGGGCCTATTACAGGAGACCACTGTAGCGAGGTGTAGAAACAACTAAAAAAAAAAAAAATGAACAAAATCTCCTCAGTTACACAGAAACCAACAGAAATCACAAGAATAGCGATAATAATTGTCGGTTTTCCAAATTGCACCGAATGTTCGAAAGAATCGTGAAAGTACGTTCGAATTGAAAAAGGCTGTTGTTGCAACAAATTTGATCGATTTTATAGATGCAAAACGGGAATTGAGTTTCGTTTGACTTGTTCGAATCGTATCGGCGGTTTATATTCGTCGCTAGTCTACAGGTGGATCGAGTGAAGAATTTCGGTTGTATTTGATACACGTGCCGGGGATTTGAATTTGTAATTCGATGCTTTTGTTAATCCTACGGAAATTGAATGAGCCTGTTAATAGGTCCGGATTTGTGTCGGTTGTCCGTTTACCGAGATGACGAGGACGCGGTGGGCCCGGGGTGAAACATCGTACGCCACTAGAAGCTGCCAGGAGACCCCATATCAGACCAGAAATACACAAATGAAACAAATTTACATTTTCCAACGAGATCCTGACACCGTATCATCCACATTATTACATCCTTATATCTACAATGGGAATAACTCAGAAAAGGACTTTGAAGCATAGCGCGATTGTATCTGAATTTGTATAATCGTTTCTTTCGTAGAATTGATCATTTTTTTTTCAAGGATCTAGCTGACAAAACATTTGAAAATTTGCAGAATGCTAGACCGGAAGTTGCAAGAAGAACTGGTTTTGTTTACTCGATAACTATCTTCAGGAGAGGTAGCAAAAAAAAAACAGCCATCGGTTAATTAGGCAGGTCTTTGACCGCCCCCCTGCATCTCTGCATGGTCAACAGGCCGACTCTCCAAAGTGCGTCATTCAATTAGTGTGTTTCTGATAACTCATTGAACTCAACGTCGCTTCCGGGGCCCTCGCCCACGCCACGTTTCGCTTGCTCCCGTCAGCATATTTGTAGTCCGTACCAAAATTCTACGATAGAAAAAGAAATCGAGACTAAAGACTAACGGACCGTGCGATATTTTCCGTTGAAAGTTTTTACCAATGTAGTTTATACTCACGAAAGGTTCCCTCTCGCCTATTTCGACCCCCCACTGACCTCTTCTTACTCAAGGATTGCATTCGAGTGTCGAGTGTAGCCTGAGGACTGACAGAAGCTGTGTTTGCTTTTAATTTATATCGATGCATAATTAGCCACCCGAAAGTAAAATCTTTTGTTAGCGTCTGTTGCCCCAAGGCAAGACCATCCTTGCAATTTTACGCCTCTTCAGGACCCGAGTAAAAACTGTTGTTGTTTTTTTTTTTTTTTCGTTACCTCCTGTCAAAAGTGAATAATTAGAATATTGCATTGAGACCTATTAATTATTGAACATGTCAAAAATTTGAATTGAGAAATAATTATCGTTTAGTCGGAGTCGACAGACAATTAAAATATGATGAGAACTTTTCAATAAGCTATCAGGCGCAATTCTGGTTTGAATTAATGTGCGAACTTATTATTATCATAAGATCGTTGATTAATTAACAATCCGTTGAATTGAAAATATCGCGAAATTTGAATGACACAATAACTTTTTGGGTTATAGTAATTCAAATTAATTATCCTGATTCAACCTAATTTTTTCAGTTTAAATTATTTTGTTGATTCAGGTTCTTCTTTTCAATTCAATTTGATTTCCCTCAAATTATTCAATTGAACTATTTTCATTTAATGACCCATGATAATTCCCACAATTGACGATGGATGTCTAAAAAATGTCTCCATCATTCGCATAATCCTCAGTTGATTCTTATTACTTCGATTATTTCGCATTAAGGCGAATCACAATGAATTCGCGGAGCTATTGACACACCAATTCAACAAGTTATTTCCCCCTCGCCATTTGACAATTTTTCAATTTTCCAATGGATCTTCGAGGGGAAATTAACGAGTCATTTTTGCCTTGAGATTCACATCGGATCAACTTCTCAGACCGTTAGGAGGAGGGGAGTTCGGTGCAGGCACGGTCTCGTGAAGTCTTGGAGGACACCTGCCGAAGATTTATGGCGGTTCATTGTTTTAAACAGGATCGTTAGCAGGGCGTTCAAGTTCTGGGGATCATGCCCGGCGCCTCGTTCGTCGTTCCGGCTCCAGGCTCCTTCTCCAGATGTTCCGCTGCTCCGAGTTGTGGTTTGAGCAGAGACCCAAACATCTTTATTTCCTAATTACAGGCTTCTGTTCTCAGCGCGCGAACTCGAGCATCACAGTTGCATGCTTCTTGGGTGGTGCAACATCCCAGCTCCCGATTTTAGGGTAACATCAGATCCGAAAGGGTTGAGACCGAGACTGAGCTCGCATTCTCATTCAGTAATTAATCGTACGATTGCGTGAACGATTAATTGTCGTTCTTCCTGCCACGTGATTCGACGCTCGCCAAATGGTGTGTTTGACAAATGATATCGGCATGTATATTCAAGATGCTTGATAATTATTCTCAAACACTTATGCTGTGAGAGAATCGTAACACGAAACCCGAAAAATAGACATTGGTTACAGTACTTTGCTCCCATCATTCTGATACCGTGTTGCAAGTGCAGCTAGGATGTAATGTTGCAGCTCATAGAGGAGAAGAGCAGCATGCATTGCGTCACGGTGTAACCCGATATCTGTCCTCGTGGCTGAAAGATGGGGACGACATGTGTCATAGAGTACTAATGGCTCCCCTATTGTCTATGAACTAATATAACGCAGCATAGGTTCTCAAACGACCATACTCCGCACCCTGACCTGAGCGCAGCGGGCGTCAGCGACACTTTAATTTCAAATGAAATGTTAGAATTATAACAATGGTCATATAGAGTTTCGCGAAAGTGTCACTACATGGAAGGCATCGGAGGTTCAATGCGCCATACGAGTTCCTGTAATACATAGATTCGGACCAAATAGCCAGAAGTGCATTAAGCCCTCGGTTGACAGTCTCGGGTGTCGTTTTCCATCATCATCTTCGGGGCTTTCGCCACCCGGGTGTCGCGTGTCGCATGCGGGTGAGACGAGCGGTTTTTCTTACCACTAAGAATGTCTCTTTATTCTTCTCTTTCGCAAGCTGCATCAGCGCCGTTATTCTCGTACTGGTTAATCTCGATCTAAAGTACGACGTCATATTATTGGATGTCCACGAGAATGAGCCGGAATTTTTTTATTTAAATCGACTTGGTGCATCAAAAATGATTCTTATTCATCTTTCTTTCACATACCGTACATCTGAAATTGGTTTTCGAGTGACAGGTGCGAGGGTGGGTGACCACGAGTATCAGGATCTAGAGGTACGTGTACCTCCGACTGGGTAGCATCGGATACTTCCGACTCTCGTTCACCGGGAATCCGAAACTACGATACCGGCTTAGGTAACCGCGCTACACGGTATAACGTTGTCTGTACACATTAGACGGTATATCTCAAGTATACACTGCGGCAAACTTTGAAAGCTATACATCCACATACTTCAACTCATAACTAATATTATTGTACGTGTATGGAGTTCATTATATTCCATTATCGAGAATTTATCAAAACATGCTTGAGATCTATCGACGCTCTTCCCTCTTACGATGAAAATGATCAATTAAGGATGACTTTAAATACGATTTAATTGGCTCTCACTTGCTTAAAATCACAGCTTCAGTGGACCATTTGCTTATTGTAAGTTGAAAGTAAAGCGCTTCGGTTTCGTTGAAGAATTATTCACAAATGGTCTTCGCTTCTTTTACTTCCTTATTTCCACCCGTCTGAAACCAAGTTTCACGCCTGATCACGAAATCGGTTGATAACAATCGCCGATCATGTGTCCGTTCGACGATACCGGCAAGTGGCAGTCATGCAGGGAATACTACCGACACGCTGGGGTGATACACGACATTGTCTTCCTCTTTACGCACATCTTGTGTAGTCTTGTGTGTGATGAAAATTTTTTGTCAGTTTGATGAGTCAGGGTAACATGCATCGCGTCAACCTAGCAACTTCGTCAGTCACGCGGTGCACACGTCGGACAAGAGGCGCGTGTAGACGGTGTACAACAGTACACGGCGCCCTAGGCCCCCGTCTCAAAGTTTGGGTCCTGCCTCACCTGACCACTTGCCCTTAACCGCAAGGTTATCGACCTCATTATCAAAACATTGGTCGTTTTACACATAATTTCGATAATGCGAAAAAAAAATTTCGTTCTGAAAAAAGAAAAAATACCGAGCGAGTTAAAGAAAAAATTGTCGGGCATGAAAATCGATGTTCATTGGCGTCTTTTTTCTGGTGCCATGGTTAATCCGCGAATTCGCATGTTGGTCTGGAAAACCTGTTGTCACAAACGGGAGTTCGCGAAGAGTAAAGCGAGGATACGTCAGACAGGAAATACGGTGGGTGCCCCCGGGGAGTCAGAGTGTCGCGAGTGTCGAGGGCGCCGTCGAGAACCGTGACTGAGCTGAATATGCCCGTGACCACTGACACCGTATCTGAAAAAAGTTCCACAGGTAGGTTAAGGCACACCGTAAGGCCCCACCACCGTACCGTACCGCGACGGTGTCGGATGTAACTGGGACTCCCGTTTCGTATGTGAATTGCGGATCCACGTGCAAAACACGGGCAGAGGGCAGGAAATGGATAGAAATGTTACCACGGGACCCTAACCTAGGGCCCCCAGCGAGGATAAACATATATCACGCTTTTTCCTGTCAAAGAGACCTTCTACGTATGAGCTTTCGTACCCCGGGGGCTCGGTCATGGGATCGTCTATATCGTACCCGATGCTGTGTCCTCAAGTTTTCGCAATTATGAGACTCATTATATACCTAAATGCAGAGATTCGGTACTGGATTTTGAACACTTTTGGAAGTTATCGAATATTTCAGTAATAATTTTGGGCAATTGTGAACAAGTAGTATCACTTTAGGACTATTTTGGATGGTGTAGATTGATTTGGGAGAATTTTGGATAATCACGTATACACTCGAACAATTCTGGACGAATGGTCAATTTTGGCAGGCCCGAAAAAGTCGAATTTGGACAATTTTAAACAATGTGAGGTGAAATAAACTTATTCCTTATCACATAGTATTCTATCGAATCCATGTATGGGTACTTATCCGAGAAAAAGTTTTGTGCAAGTATTGCAGACATCATCACGACGAAAGAATGTCTTACGAGGAGCTTCTCTCTCTCCACAAGTTTAATCACGGAAATTAAAAAATCCTCAAACAATATCTATCGATGTACGTATATTGAATATTGAATTTGAAATCTTTGTGACGATGAGAGTTTGTGCATACGGTACATTCCGTGAAAGAATCCTTCGTGTATCATTGCTGAATTGTCGGGATTTCTTAACTGGATTTTTTTGATAAAAACGTGTGAAGCTTTCCCTGGAAATCAGCTTAATTTATATTCCAACGGGAACTTTAAATCTTGTAGCAACAGTTCCGAAATCCTCTAGATTTCTAGGATCGGTAAAACATGGAGTTCGTAATATTTTCACAAGGGTTTCCCTAGAAAAATCGAACTAATGGGATTTTTCATTTCAATCAATAGCATAAGACGACTTTTTCAAAGAGAGAGTTCGCGCTGACTCTTTTCGGCGAGAGCACTTATACTAACATAATCGTTTGATTTCTACTCTGCACCGTTTGACCGTTTGAATTCTGGTCTGAAATACCCATGTGTTCCAGCATTCACACAGATTACGAACATTCTGATACACCAAAACGAAAAATTTCATTTCCTCCAAAGACACTCGACACTGTTTCGCCTATCTCGATTATGAACGAACCGTTTATCTTTTGTTTCAGGTAAGTCCACTCCCGATACGCGAGTAATTCGCACAAAAAAAGAGAGAGAGAGAGAGCGAATATAGTATCGCACGCTGTATGAGGTACGTTCAGGTACTAAGTGCTTCATTGCATGTACAGAGGTTGCTACGTGCTCCTAAGTCGCGTTGTAGGTGCGTTCGTCCATGTCGCGTCTCGCTCATATGTTATTTTCATTCTTTAAAAGTATTTCTTCCTTAACCCTCCGTTGAATATAAGCAGTGCAACGGGAAGGGGCTGGGGGAAACGGGACGTGCCTGTTTGCCGGTAATTATTCATAATTACTAATTAATACAAACGGCCAACGACCACGTGACATTCTCTCGGTTCTCTACTCACGTAACCATAACCATAGCCAACTAAGCTGCCTCATGGACGTTCTGTTAAACACTTCACCCCTGCTTAGTAGCCGATATATGTTTTCATCTTTTTGAAAATGTACTTCTTAAATGCTTGCAATTAATTAGCCGATAAATTTGCTAGACGAATGGGATTTTAGCCGGGGATTCAAGGGGTAAAGTGGACAAAAGACTTTCTTCTCGAAATCTAACTAGTTGTGAATTCATCAAGAGTTGGTGTGGGGTGGAACATGGTATAGGTAGACATAGGTGAGGTATGTATAATGTATATGTTCATACAGAAGTTGAATTTCTCGCCTCCTCATCCTCCGCATTCTCATTCCTCCGCGAAGTTACGCCCCGTGAGTTTCCAAGTTCTAGTTTATGAATTTATAGCAGCAGACGCCATGAGGCAAACCGCGTTCGGTATGCATGTCGTTTGTTCGTTTCATTAACTCTTCAAGATCATGAATTACGATCTCAAATACGAACGATTTCAGGTCTATACCTTCGTCTCGTACCGATCTATTACTACCATCCAATAATCGACATATCCGGTATTCTTCTCATTCTACTCTCAAGAGGAGGGAAAAACACTGTTGAAACTCATTGGCACAAAAATGTTTGCTCTTAATAGTATCTTCGATAAGGAAGGAACTGTTGGTCATTCAAAAAATCAATTTATTGTCTGGTTTGTGTTCGTGCACCGATGTACAATTTTTCAGTTTTTCAGTATGTGTAGCACTACAGCAAGTCTGCGACAAAGGAATAATTTTCTGCCTCTGGCCATGGATAGATGGACGCCGTCTGAGTCTTGTGTTAGAAAAAAAAAACAAAGAAAAAGGATGAAGGGAAAAGAAAAAATTCCAGAAAAGAGATGAAAAATCCTTTGGAAACAAAAGAAGGCTTGCTGGGTGACTCGGTCTGAGCTCAGGCGGTCCTAGTGCGCACGTGATTAGCATGTCCTCGGCGACGGCACACCCGTCGCACGTGTACCAAGTACTGCTGGGTTTTAACTTACCTTATTTAAACCTAAAGCGTGCTTTCTGCGGTTGTCGAGTCTTTCCAGTATCGCTCTCAAGTATGATATTGTTGCAGTGCGTAATTTACCCAGAGAGCTTCGTTACGACGTTCATGAAGAATCGATTCTTTAGGAAATTGACAAAAGTCGTTCGATATCGAGGCTCATAAAGCCTGACTCTGGTTTTCTGTTATTCCGATTCGTTTTTGTGCAGCGTACTTGGTGCATAATTGTAATGTGTTTATGATCACTATTCGTTTAATTATATCCCTAACGCGCGTGCATTACCTCCAAATTGGTATTAGCTGTCAAGTTGTGCAGCGGGAACTCCGAGCCTGAGCGAGTATATTGGTTGTGTTTCAGAAATCCACGATAATATGTTGTTACTGAACGCATTGAATGAAATTAATTAAATTAAATTACATGTTTATATAGTCCCACTCGCGTCGTTCAAAGGCGAATTCAAAGTCAAACGATTACACTGGCCTTTCTTAACCCTCCATGATTAATGATCGTATGCGTATATCTGGCTACGTTCAACGGACAGATACAGAGCTCAAAATACTTTTGCAAAATTCGAATCGACATCGCGGCTAACGAGAAATCGGTAGGTTTGTAGTCGTCGTTAGTTAGGATCAAACCGACCAGACATGGAGCAGAAATTGGTGAAGAAACAGTCGACTGATCTTCGGCTACCGAATTTTTCACCCCTGGTTAAACTCTCGTCGGGGTCCGGGCGGGGCCATTTGATCCCGGACAGATCCTGGACAGCTCGCGGTTCGCCGCATCTTGTCCTAAATTTCTCTAGTGTGGATGGTACCCCTATTAAAAAAGAAAGAACGGAAAAAAAAAAAAAAAATAGAGACAGAAAAAAAGTTTCGGTTCTGTTCTACGCATAAACCAATACTTGCTTAGAAGAGGCCGCTCCCTATTTCCGAGATCGGAGTCCTCATTTTCTGCTCAAATCTTCGGCGCTCCTCATTCGAACCGACAGCTTACATGGTACCACAGTCCCGTTCCCATGGTATACCGAAAAAGTACGAAAAACGCCACGGGTTTTTAGCGAGTCGATTCTCTTTCTCACTGGTAGATTAATAATGTCAATTTTCTGTCGATTTTACCCGAGATGTCGTCTTTCGTATTCCCGTTCCTCGTTCACACTGTACCACGACAAACTTTAAATTAGTTTGAACACACTGTAGGCGCTGGAACCGATTCTATGTTCGACGCGCTGCCCAGTATAGTTGCCGATAGTTAGTTAATTAGCGATTTTTATGATAATGACTGAAACATCACTGTAGTGATATTACTGTACTCGAATAGTAAATCGAGAAGTTGGAGCCTTCTAATCCGATCCTTCTGAAAACATCTATACTTCTGCGTGTGATGTGAGTGTGTACCGCGTGACGTCTTATTTCTGAACAATCTCTCATACATTTTGTATTTCTAGATCACAATGATCCATTAAATTTTCCCCTCGGTTGTACGTAACCCTTGGTTAGATTTTTCGAATTAGTTTGGTAGCTCGGTCTTCGGTGCTATCTTAATTCCATCTTGGCATTATTCCGTGTTTATTTAAATGCAAGATGATACCGTTGCGATTAGAAACTGGCTACCAGTGTTGCGTTAATTAAACAACTAAACGAGCTGCGAGGCGTCTAAGCCCGACGATCTAATTAATGAAATTATACCTTCTATTTTTTTGTTAATAGGAAATATGCTTGAACTTAAAAATTAGGATCAGTTTTACGAGCTTGATTTCAGCACGTTAATCTAGAAGGCATGAGGTAGATCGGCTCGCGTGTCGCGCTACTCGCCTTGATTACAGACCCTTACGATACGATCTGACACTGGGTTATTTGCATAGCTATCACGACACGCCGACTGACTTCCCTCACGCTGTAGCCTATTAAAACGAGTGACCAATTTCGTAGTGATTTACGCTTTTTTAGAGGCTACACACCTAGGCACTTCACGCCGTTGTTCTCACTCGAAGTATGCTATATGCTGTGTAATTTAAGAGCCGATTCAACAGCGCATGAAGTATACGCAGACTTGACGAGATTCAAATCAAACACCACTTCGATACCTCGAATAATTGAATTTCAATTAGATCTGCAAATATTGCTCCTGCAGAAATTGTCTATCAATGCAGTTGAACAGGTCGTAGAATATACCAATGTGGGGTCATGAATTGGAATAATATTTTTTTCTTGTTACTCTCATTCAAAAGTGACAATAAGATACTTGTGCCTTTGAAGCAGGGTGAACTATTGTTCAATATAACTCTGGACAGGTTTCCAGCTTCCGAGGGGACAAATATATTTTGATATTACGAATTCTAGATGCTCTAAAATCTGTTATTATATCTTACAATTAATCAAAGTTCATTACGTATAAAAAAAATGTATTTCTTCGTGTGTGATGAACTTAGGATCAAAGACCCAGGTTACGATTATCATCACATACCCTGTTGCACAAAATTAACTAGAAGAAATGTCCCAGTAGGCAGTAAGTACACTCTATATTTGTGTTATTCATACTGGTTTTTTTTCGACGATTCAATTGGTATTCTTGACATTTTTTTTAATATAATTTAATTAAGAAAGGTTGAAATCTGCACACAATTTTTGGTGGATTTGTTCTCACATTTTATTCCTAACAGTCTCAATATCAAAAGGACCGCTTCAGTTATGTAATTGTCACAGAACACGCACTACGGTATATGATTGTAACTTTGTGCTATCTGGGATTGAACAGATTTTTAAATATGTTAAATTTCATGTATCAAACTGTACTATTCCCCTCAAATGATCTACATTTTCCTGAATTCGTTCACAGAAATTGTGAAATGGTACTTTCTGCGTGATCAAAGTATCAGCAGCTATTGATTCGAGAAATTTCCTGCAAATAAACTACAGACAAAATTGTTAGAAATTATTTTAATCCGATTACTAGTAACTATTCATATTGACTTCATGCAGATTCAAGAATTCCCAAAAGACTAGCTACCACTTCCGGCAGCAGGAAATCACTCTCAAATTACATATCTTCCGATTATCTTGAGCTGGAAATCGGCAGATGAGGGAAATCACTGGAAATCACAATGATAATATCCTTTTGTTTCAATCTTTGTGTATCCGATTATCCGTTCTCGTTTATACGGGTTTGATTTCATTCGTAGATATTCCTCGGACAAGTTACCAGACTGGTATCTAACGCTGATGATTTCCATACAGGAAATATATCTCCCTCTCTCAGACTTCTGTAACAAGAACCTATTTTCTCCCCCAGTGCAGTGTAGTGCAGTACAGTGCAGTAGTAGGTACAGACCTCGGATATAACTGCAGTGAGCTAGTAGTTGCTGCAGGAGAGAAGAGCTTAGTCTTAGCTTATCCCGGTGTATTATTACCTCTGCCTGGTTGCCAGGTATATTTATATACATAGAATGCCGCACATAGACACTGGTACATATTTTATATTGTATACACGTACATACCTACGGGGTAGGTACTACCATGATTATTATTGCTAGTTGTGCGCCTCGCAGTTCCTGCTGGTACTTCGGACTAGTCTGTTCGGTTTTCGAACACCGACCCCCCGTTTAGGGGAGTTTCGCAGCGGTTCTCAAACCTTCGAATTAGATATATCTGATCCGATTTCTCTCACAGAATCACCCGAAGCATTATTGTTAGTTGACGCGATTTTCGAATACCTGCAAACGATTTATTGCCACAATTAAACAAACCGCGTTACCGTCCTCGAATTACCCCGTTAATTACTTCAATCGGACACGCACAATGTCGTCGGCGGAGACTAAAACTGTTATTCATACTCGTAAACGGCGTTAATTAAACTCGAACTGGTATTAACTGGCGTTAATTCGAATCTGCGCAGATTCCGCGTCCCCTTGGCAACCGATAAATATAATTTTTTGGGTGAGAATCGCTGGGCGTAATCCGGGCAGGACGGGAGAAGCAGGAGCTGCAGGCAGGATCAGGGTGGGGCCGGCCTGGGACCAGTATCCCCATCCTGTATCCTCGAGGATCGCCCAGGTGCGCGGGCCTCGGTTCGGTGGGGCCCGAAAATTAGGGGACCGGGTCCGCGGTCGCTACCTGAGCAGGGAGTCCGAAGGACCAACGAATGGGACCATGATCCTCGTCCTGGGCGCCCGACTGTCTACCCGGGTTTTCGGGCTTAGGGAGACGCCGACGCAACCCGTGATTCTATTTTCATCCCGAAGGTCTTCTCGTGAAATCACTATTTCGGAATTTGATACATTTTTTTTTTCCCGATGCGTGTTTCAGGGGCGTGTGAACCTTTAAATGGGTTGAAATTAATTTTACTCTGCAATTTCGGGAATTTGATCAAATAAAAAAGAAACATTGTTTTTTAGAAGGGTTCGACCATATCTTACAGCAAGTATGAGTTTTAGATCAATAGGAGTAACGGCCAACATAGAAAAGTACAAAAACTTGACGCGAGACTCTACCGAGTCTCTTGATCAGTCGGTTATCGTGAAGAATCTGGCGCACCGATGATCCGATTCTGGAATTCCCTAATTATTCAGAAATGATGTCAGATAAGTAGATCAGATATATAGAACTTTTAGATTTCGTAAGAATGACCAAATTAAGCGCAAACGACTAATCTTCTAGTTTTTTGTGGATGATAAGAGTCACTCTACTCAAACATCAGATTGTTTTTCTCGATTCGATCCAACTCCACAATTTGCAAGGAAAAAACATTTCTTCGTGAGAATCTCGACCCTTTCGAATGCGTATTAAATATTTTTCGTTATTTTCTGCGGTGAACCGACTGATATAAATTGATCTTCAGACATGACCGGACTTTTTTACGCGAATGTAAATAGCGAATGTTTACTCAGCTGCAATTAGCATTGCAGTTTGATCAGCGACATCGTATTTCTTTATTCTTGATCAGCCGCGTTTAATCGATTTCAAGTGAACCTAAAGTAAATATGCTTCATTATGTACACTTTATTGTTTGCATGATCAGTCTGATAATGAGTCAACTGGCATGCGGTTGCACGCGTCAGGATACAGAATGAAGCATAAAGAATGAATTCATTCATTTCAAGGAGGGTACTCCGGAATTGAGATATTCTATAGAGCAAAATTATTTAAGAAAAGCCGGGCCTGTCACCCACCCCCTTCGATTTGGCTGATTTTTTGTGAGCACGTTACCTACCTGGAGAGTAGTCAAAAGCCAAAATATTATGTCCCTCAAAAATTTATTGGCCGAGTTACAGTTTTTTTTCACATTTCTTACTCGAATTTGGGTATTTTCGATTATGCAAAGGTTTTTTGTACTACGTCGCTGAAAATCGGTTTCTTTATGTAAAATTGACCCAGGAACACGAATCTGGCCACAGATTTGACCTACGACAAAAACCTACAGTAATATTAGCCAAAAACACCCAAAATTGACCAAAAAAGTCCCAAATCTTGGGGAAATGGTAAAAAAAAAAATGTTTTCGACTTTCTGAGGCAACAGTCTTGTAGGAAAAGAGCCAACGAATCCAATGACCATACCCCCAGATTTCTAGGACGAACCGTTCAAGAGATACGCGTTGTCAAAGTTGGAGAATCTTGATTTTTCTGCAAATAATGGACCTTTTTAAGGGTCCTCATTATTTTATTTCATGAAAAAGTAAATTTTATTATTTTGACCAGAATCTGACGAATCTCATTTGATGAAAATAACCTATTGATACTCGATTTAGATAGTCGTGGTGAATGCCGCAAAATAGGCCTTTATGTCGGACATTTGTCCAACGAGGTCAAAAAAGTCCATTATTGCCAGAAAAACAAGATTCTCCAACTTTGACAACGCGTATCTCTTGAACGGTTCGTCCTAGAAATCTGGGGGTGTGGTCATTGGATTCCTTGGCTCTTTTGCTATAAGATTGCTGTCTCAGAAAGTCGAAAACATTTTTTCGGGACCATTTCCCCAAGATTTTGGACTTTTTTGGTCAATTTTGGGTGTTTTTGGCTAATATTACTGTAGTTTTTTGTCGTAGGTCAAATCTGTGGCCAGATTCGTGTTCCTGGGTCAATTTTACATAAAGAAACCGATTTTCAGCCACGTAGTACAAAAAACCTTTGCATAATTGAAAATACCCAAATTCGAGTCAAAATGTGAAAAAAAACTGTAACTCGGCCAATAGATTTTTGAGGGACATAATATTTTGGCTGTTGACTACTCTCCAGATAGGTAACATGCTCACAAAAAATCAGCCAAATCGAAGGGGGTGAGTGACAGGCCCGGCTTTTCTTAAATAATTTTGCTCATAGCCAGTCTAGCAAGGATTCGTTCTTCATAATCATTTTTGAGAAATTTTGAACAATTATCCCATGTATTGAATGATCATTACAGATTATAAAGGTTTCTTTTTCAATAATAAATTGCTCTCAAATTTGCTGTGTATTTTCATCAACGTGTCCTTTATCATTGAAATCAATGATATATCAGCCAAAAGAACTGAAACAATGAATAAAAACATACAAGAATCGAGAATTACGAAATGTTCCATAGTTTCTTTCAACATGTTCTCCCAAAAATGTTTTAATAATTGAATCATCGGCTAAACTAGACTTCTAAATAAACGTGGGAAGGATGAACAAGACTACCTTGGTGGTTTAGAAGATTTTGAATTTCAAAAATTGGTTTTACCTTCACGCCCGTGTGTAATAATATCGTTGATATGTTTATGAACGTGTTATTCAGGGATCCTTTGACCACTGTATAATTGACGCAGTGTATAGGTGTAGAACGGCCTTGGTTCTGCTTGTGCAAACTTTAGGAAATATACCAATGCAATAAGAAATATAAGAAATATCTTTACTCTGAGTAAACTTAGCTACCGGACTTACGAAATTAACTGTGGAATCTTTCCTGTTTTCCAAGTTAATATTTGAACAGAGAACCGGGCGCAGCTTTGGCTTCAGAGCTGTCCCATCAACGGACTCACGAACCATTCGCTTGGGTGACACTGCGATCTCCCACCTTCTCTTCATTCTTCTTAAGGTTTTCGGATTCTCACACTTCTCCATTTCTCTACGATTCTGCACCGACAACCCGATAAAAAAGGATCCGACACTTTGTCTCGTATGTCGTTTTATTTCGGTATCTTCCCAAATTTTGTCCACAATGACGCGTGCCGGAATCTACAGTCAAAATAAACGAATACCAACAGAAAATTAGTTTCTTTTCCTTTGTTCCGAATTAACTCTAATTAGCATTGAATTTTTGTTCGAAAAAAATTGATGAAATTTCAAGTATTCCTGTCGAAGAATGTGCACCAAAAAATAATCTAGTTTATGGACAATATCGTGGATAAGAAACTCTAATTTTTTAGTGGTGATAAGTAGTCGCTGCCGCACAAAGGTGTTACGTAATTTTTTTTATGTGTATACATACATTTTTTTTATTGCTATCCTTCTCATTTCTTTTTCCTACATCGACACATGAAGTTCGTTGAAGCGAAGAGAACCACATAGTATGGCCGTGAATATTTCATTAGCTCGGTTTTCGGTGTTTATGTATACGTACATATTGTATAAATATGTGTGGGATCATCAGCTAGTGGCGTGTCTAATTTCACCGACGTCTTTTACTGAATTTAAACGTGTTCAACAACTGCCGTCTAGCACCTAGGTAAATAAGCTAAATAAAGTAAATAATAATATGAAATGGACATCCGTCTCGTTTTCAAAGTAAGTAATTCGGAAATTCCCAGTGTCTGCGTTGTACCAACGTCCCTCTGGACTTTATTATAGCCCATCTAAATACACAACAGAATTCCGAATGTCACCTTAATCGTCAAAGGAAGAAAAGGGAAGCTCCACATTGTCGATATGAGAGCTTGATGCAATTTTAAACAGACTAAACAAAATAGATGGGAGGTCTCAGCTCGAGTCCCTCAGAATCTTCAAGATACCCCGGTGCGTTTTCCGGGTATAAAATTATATCGTGAATGTTCCTTTTTTAGATTAATATAATTTTTAACATTGAGTACGAATCATAAAATTGACCTTTGTAGGTATACTTTATACCTATCGAAGCGATGTATCAATGTTTGATTAGTTATTTGTCACCCAAATTAGTGTTTGAAATGATAAAGCATTAATTATAATGGCAAATTCGGTTGGGGTTCGAGAATTCAGTTGAGGTTCTCTGAACTCTTGCAGACTGATGTAAAATTTTCTAGGTCTAACCGCAGATTTCGGTTTTTGAGAATCCTGATTTTACTCTCTTTACGCTTTCCGGTAGTTTGTCACTTTCACGGAATGTATTTCTCACAAGGTTTCGCGCATAATCGGCAGCGCTATGGAGATGATGGATTTCTGAACTGTGAACAATTAAACCTGCATCACGCTTTCAGACTTGAAGAATTTTAGTCGGGATAAAAAATATGTCTAATTTATGATAATTTACGGTCAGTCGACAGAAAAAGAGGGCGGAGGTTTTGGTCGTGGTGAGCGAAACAACAAAGATGATTTTTACCTGTTTCTTTAACCCCTGAGTCTCTGCAGGCAAACTTCGAAGTGTCAAACCTCAATGTAAAATTATTCAGTCGGTGCTGCAGAGCAGAAGCGCCAATGTGGTAATCGAGACAATTATAAAAGACCGATGAATATTTATCAAACGGTCGAGAAAAAAAAGTGAACTTCTAACGAATCTGGAGGCGAGCCTCTTTAACACGTTACGTTCGACAATTCGATGCGGAACGACCCCAGAAACTTAGCTATTTTCAAGTGACAAAAGAAAGGTGAAACCTGCACAGGACTCTGACAAGGCGTCGCCTTTCGCTACACTATCCCAGGATAGTTCGTATTCGACTATCCTTGCGCTTGTGTCTTGTGCCGTGCCGTTGTTGCGGCCAATAGACAACCTGTCCAGGCACCCTTCTTCACGGCTGCAGAAGGCTTGCGTAAAAAGGAATTTTACACCTCGCGTGGCCGGAAAGGGTTGCCGTCCAGGTCTTGAATGGAAATGCCGTGTATTTATAAACAAATTAGGCGATCGTTGATCACGACTATTGTCCACGAGACCCGGGACCTGCAGCAGGCTCGGTTTGTGTAAGGAGGAAAAAAAACGAAGCACACAACACAATGGATACTGCAGAGACCGTCCTGGCGTCTGCGTGCAACACCAATGGAACAGTCCGGGCACTGACATGCATGCATGCTTTACTCGATGAATGAACCGCGACCTTCGCGTTCATCGGCGTATGAATAAATGCACCTGTAATCTATTATTCGGCAGGTTAATAATAAAGGACTGTAAGCGACAAGCTTGACGATCGTTCCTTTTTCAGTCCTACCTACAATCGTACCTCGATCAACATAGAGTTAGACACCAAAATTTACATTTCCATTATTATTCCAGTTTCTCCGTTCCTCTCTCCAAGTTCACTGGACCTCTTGATGTTCCAAAAAAAACATCTACGGAATACTGAATTCTGAACTCGCTACAAGATTACTGAATGCGGAAATTGACACACGCTTTCGGAACAATGACGAGATAGTATTTCAAAAATAAGTGGTTGTGATTCTTACCTCTTGCAATTAGTTTATATTGAATGACTGTAGGCGCTTTTAGGGATAGATAGTTCATCAGCTGAAATTATTGTACTCTTCATACATTGGAAAAGAAAGAAATGATGGATAAGCGCAATCGGCGAGTCCATGAATGACTCCCAGAAAATATCTTATTTTTCCACTTTTTCAAGATCGAAAATACATGAAATACCTGAAATCCTCAACAAGCTCAGAAGTAACAAAAAACAGTCAAAATTGTCGTTCAGATTAGTTCAGAGCTCATGTCAGAAAATATTATCTCTTATTTATGCTAGCGACTAAAAGTTTTCCGAAAAATTCTGTCCATGCGAAAATCTCTGAATTTCAAAATTCATTTGGTTCGAATTTGGACTGAATCTTGTCTGTTCTCGAGATATTATTCAGTGGTTTTATTCTATTTTTTTGGAAATTTTGTTCTGTGAATCTGTTCCTTCGGAATATCGTCGGTAAAAAATATGATCACGTACACAAACACACGTATTCGGACGTCGATCTGACAATAGTTGTGAATAATCACCCAGACCCCAAAACATGGAGGTTATAGTGATTCATCATTAATCCATCTTCCATTTTCGAGAAATTGTTACAACTGTCGTTCTCTCTCTGACAACAGAGGAACTGGATTCTAGAGTTTGAAAATATTCCAGAATCTAGAAAAATAACCAAATTTAGAACATTTCGCCACCACTTCTAGGAAATGTTCCAAGCAAACCATACTTCAGAAGGCTCAGTCTGACACAATAAAAAAATTGTCGGAATCGGTCATAATGTAACCACAAATTCACACGAAGTTCAACCTCGGGCAAAAAAAAAAAAAAAAAATTAATTATTCCAGTTATCAGCTACATATTTGTAGATATTTTCGGTTGCGTTATCTGAAGGGGTTAATAAATAGCCGAATCGTTGCTTGCGGATTGTAATTATCATGACCGTTATATGAACAAAAGTTTCCGTAAATTATTCGGATCTTCTGAACGATGTAGGTATAACATTTTGTTTTCGAAAACAAAAAACACATCTCCGAGTAATTACGCGCGATTTGTCGGTGAGTATCGGAGCGCAAGATGGTACGAACTGAAACTGGAAAGAGAGAGAGAGAGAGAAAGACAGAGCACAGCAGAGTAGATAGAGGATCAGGAAAGCTCTTTGTCTCACAGTACCTACTACACTGCACACACCACTGGTTCTACCAATGCTGTACGTTCTTCTCTACGTTCCATCCTCCCAAGAGTTTCACGGCTAGAGACAAGCGAGGGGATGAAAATCGAGATCTAGATGAAAACGGAGGAGGAGAAGGAAGAGCACTTCACGTCCCTCGCTCTCATATTCAAGGTTTATAGATTTCCTTCGATACTACAGTTTGGCTCGTGCCTCATACCACGGCAGATAGCCACGTATCGAAGGCCCGGCTCGTTCGAGCATCTTCCATCCTACAAAATGAAAAACGAAAGAGATCCCACACTCTGGTAACACCGGACCTCACATATTCCAAAATTCTCGAAGCTGCGTCCGCTCTGGACTTTCGAGCACGTACCTTTTGGAATATACGCTCTAGGGTGGGTTGGAACGAGTAACTGAAATCTCAGCATCCCCCCCCCCGGCCAGAAACCTCTCCGAACCCCCAGAACCGTCGAAGGGTGCAGCTGCGCGTGGCCAGGTGTGCCTCTACCACCACCCAGGGGAGATGTCGGTCTCGTAGCCTCCTTGCACCCTACCAATGCAACTGCAATACAGATTTTGCGAAGCTACAAACTCAACGGGCTCAAGGGGACCGGTAGGTACTCCTTGATACGAAAAATTTAACATGCTCCAAAGTTCATTTAGGTCTTAATCAAAGCTTATATCAAATGAAAATGAGTGTCTGAAACCTGATGAAAGGTTTATAAGAAAAAAATTGTTTTTATATATGTAATAAACTTTTGTTGAGTCATAAGTTGATTTTGAAGCATCTTGAATCTTTAGGAACTGTTTTGAGAGTTAGTAGAAGGAAAGATTTACTGCGGGAATAGGTAATCGTAAACTACATGAAATGATAGTTAATTTCGGCTCGAAGCACCGTGAATTAACGAGTTGATGAATCGCTCTTTACTCCGAGGCTTTGGAACCGGCTAATTATTTAGAGGCGGAAATGACTCCGATCATATTTGATAAGCCACCTACTTCCACTTCCGTAATGAATTTTCCCGTTCGTCGAGCCTAAAAACTCAACCATAATACCCACAAAACTCACTACCGTGTAGAAATGTGTGAGACTTTCTGTCTATCGCACACTGACGATACAGGAAGGATTTCGTTCTCCAGCGCAATTGCTAGCATTGGTACATAGTTCAAGAATTTAAAGGCCGTTAGTCCGACTCTACAATCGACCCCAAGTCGCCCAATCCTACCGAAGAAGATTTCATTTTTTTCAAAGATTCATTTCTCTAGTCATTTTTGTACAGCAATCTTTCGCGAAGCTGAAGAAGACCATTGTTGCACATTTTTACACAACTTTATGGACCAGAGTCACGACTCTATGGTTCTAAGGTTGACTTTGAGGGACGGGCGGACACCGAGTTACGCGCGTGAATCGTACGAGCATCATGTCGCGCGGCTGAGCGTGTATCCCACTGCAGGCGGAAGTCGGGGTTCCCCTTGCGGAACCAAGTCTACCGGAACACCGGAACCGGACGGGCGCGGAACCACCGCCAGGCACCCGCGAGCCCGCGGATTCCCTGGGACGACGGTATTGCGTCGTGTATAAACGGGTCGGCATTGAACTAAACGGAGACTAAAGAGGCAGAGACGAAGGGGAGAAATTTGAAAAATTCTCTTGAAAGTCTGAAAAATTCTCACGCACCGTCGCTCGGTCAGTCGCCTAGGGTGCCGAACCCCCGCAAAGCGACGAAGAACCCGTATGTTGAGGTGTCCCGGAACCCCCAACCATGGGAATCTCAGCTATACTTGTACGGGCGCTTATTTGCCGGCAGCAGGTGAAGTCCGTAATTAACGTTACCAAACGGTACAACTCTATGGGAAATCTGACCACTAACACCTGCCAATACTAGCCAACACCACTTGTGCTCACCCCTATCTCTCCAGGGTATGCACTGTTTACTAATAGGATGTCTCCTGTATTATACCGAACCGTGAATACCCATATTGTAACTTTATAGATGACGGTCGAGATAAGAACCATCAGGGACGAAGAGGATAGCTCTATTGAGAGAAGATGAAGAATAACCTGGAATGATTGCATTTTAGAATTCGAAAGTATTTTTTCAAGAGAATTTTTTTGTTTAATCATTAGATCGTGACGAAAATGGACCCAAATCCGTGTTTCCTTTGCCCAAGTATAATTTCGATGAGTGGCATCATTAATGCGGCGTTAGAAAATGACGTTGTAAAGTAATTATTCATTTACACCGAAACAATTTTTATCACACTCGTCTAATTTTACAAACGAAAATGATAATACTAGTTTATTTATCAATTAATTGTTCACTTATTATGACGGCTTAGTGACTGTATATTGTTATTTATGTAAATTCGGAGATACACAATTTTCATTAAATTTGAATTATGAGAAAAGTTGAATTATGTCGCTCTTAGGCCATTCTTATTTAATATAGATAACTAATATCTCGTGCTACGCACAAAATTCATTTTTAAATATTCTTGGTGTGAGACTCTGCCGAGTCTCTGAATCAATTCCACCGTATCATGGATTTATCCGATTACATAGGAATTTCGTATACAGTCCAGAGGGATTTTGTGGTGTACATTTCCAATAGGGTCATAATGTCATATTCTTCACTATGTAATAAATGAATATCTATCTACATATTTGTCGATCAATCCTGCAGCCATTTTGCTAAGCATGCACGATTTTATAGCGTATTACCCTTTATTATCACTGATAATAACGCCTAACTTCCGTATGTTTGCATCGATTCCGGGTCTTAGGGTTGAAAATTGTGAGCTACGAAGTACCTACACTTTGAAAGGACCTACATTGCCGATTTTGTAACGTCCTACAATTTTCTCAAGAGTTTCGAATAACTTCACCGAAATAAAATAATAACCGTGGTCCGCCTGATTGTCGGAGAATTCTCGTTTCCGTATCCGACTCGACGATGATGATGTTTGCGGTTTAAATTGGCACCCTGCGATTTTGCGGTTGTGTAATGGTACCTCACGTTACATATTATACTTGTCCACGATGATTTCGGAAGACCGTGTAGGCACATACAGATTGTACACATGTACACAAGTACCCCGTTAATAATTCTTTTGTAAACGTACGAACATGCGTAAGTGTGGCCCGTGTGCACGCGTGCGTATATACCCACCGAGTAGGTACTGGGTTATGGGAACGGTTACCGCTGAAAACTATAATTACCTTCGAGTGCTGTGCTTAGGGCTGAGAGAATGAAACTCTCGTTGCTATCCACCCATCAACGATTTTTCACTGGCCTAAAAAATGATTACACAATAAAAATTACGAGGGCAACGATGATCGCGTTCCCTGATGAAGTATCACGTCTTTTAATCAACGGGTACGTGTCCTTTAAAAACGGTACTGTATACACGCAGGTTCATTTTTCCCCGTTTATCAAACTTTCAATGGACAGTCGCAAGTTCGTAATTATTCTCGAACCAATTTATCCCACACACCCACGCCGTGGTTGGTTCGGGGTCGATTTGCACTCCGATATTAACTCCGGGCAACCAACACCGCTATAACCACTCCGGGCGTCATTTCGTTCCCAATTTCCAATTTTAAAACAGCTTTGATCGATTTCCCGTTGACAGGGAGGCGGAGGGGGTGGCTGGTTTCATTTCGAAAGGTATAGTTATACAACGGGGATATGTTCGCCAAAGGGAACAGCACCGACCGTGGCGGTACGGGGGTGAGATTGCCTTGTCACCTTGACAAATGGTCCGAAAGGTACGAAGCGCGGTGCACGGGAGCCACCCACCCACCCACACGGAATCTACTTGTTTATGTATAAACACACATCGAGGCGTGGGTACAATTCGTGTGTGCGTTAACCACGTGGCTCGTCTCCCACGACGAAACGCACCACCTTCGACTCCCAGGGGCCAGGTTCCGTCCTGGTTCCCCGAAGGTGATGGGATTACGTAGAGCTATACCACCGCCACCACCTTCGGAATATTAGTCATTGTCATTAGGGATTGACAGCCCCTTCGAATATAGTCGGGAATCACCTTCACGTGAGTGTAGGTACCGCGTATTTAATTATTGTGTGTCGCTCGGTGCGGAAGGTCGATACAGTTTTTTGTCATCAGAATTTGCGGTGCAAATAGCAAAATATTCTGATCGTATCAAAAATGGTTTCAAACTGACAAAGTTCCTCGAAAGTTATAGGCTCGCTGTTGAACACAAGAAAACGATTGTGCAAAATTATTCATTTCGGCGAGACTCGAACATGGGTGTACGCGAAGAAAAATATCATCAATTATTCCAAAGTGAATTCTATGTCATCCAAGTAAATGTGTACGAGAATCAAACGAAAGATCATTGAATCACATGTCAAACTTGAACGTCAAAGTCGAGTCATTTTTTTTTTTTTTTGCGTCAATTAGATCGATTTACTTGGTCATAGAAATATTGTTTTCAGTGTATTTCAACCAAGATTCCAAACCAGAAGTAGTAGATTTTTTCCAAATAAGTATGGGTATTTTCTTGCGTTGAATTTCGAACTGTAACTGATTATGTTGATATTAATTTCTTCGATCTTCACAATTCAACATGTTCTCAGGGAGGAATTAAACACAAATGTCAGAAATGCCTACAAGGTTCAACTTATTTCTAGGCCAAGTTTATTTATTCGGTACTGGACTCTTGTGACCTTTTCCGTATCATCTAGAAAGTGATTCATGGTTGAATCAAATTGCAAGATTTACACCCTTGATTTTGAAATGAAATAACACAATTAATTGTGTTCTGCTTCCAGTGATTACATTTTGAGCATGAACATGAAAGTGTCGAATACCTCGTTCTTCTACGAGTGAAAATATCTCGATGGAATCGAGAAGGCATATATCAACGGAGCTTCTCATTACAATTAAACAATACTGTAATCATATCTCCGTTACTTTTTCAATGCAATTTATTTCAGCGCTACGACATGGTTGGGATTTATTGGAGATTGTTCATTCAATTATCTAATTGATTCAATTTGCTTTCACAATCACGTTACAGGCAATAAATTACACAGTAGTGTCTATAACGTCGGAATTTATTATTCCTACAGACAGAACAAGTCGTTTTTCACGCCTCATAAAGGACTAACCTCAGTCAATCCAGTGCAGACGTTAAGTAATACGCCTAAGTAGTAACAAATTGACAAAGTTTGACTCCTAAGTGAATACGGAACCAAAGAACAGCACGCCACGGTGCCCCGGGCGATAATGCCCCGCTGCACCGCAAAGGGGAATCATTTTCGTTTCATTCTTACGCAAGGCACGCTATCGGGCACCAATTTGGTGTATCAACACGGTTTGAGTTTCTCTAAAACACACTAAAGAATAATGAGGTAATTTTTAATTTCATACTTTACGAATTTTTCTCCCTGGTCTTGAATATCGCGAGACGAAATGAAATGAAATAAAAAATTAAAGGAAGTGAATCCGGTCTCGGTGCGACTCAGTCTCAGAACTCCGAGCCTTTCATCGACTTGTTAACATGATCATCGAACCGTAAAAATTCATCTTATTATCCATTAGTCGAAGAACAGGTCCCAAAAGGATCGGGCAATTCGAAATGATTTCGTGGAAGCCCTATCCGTTGCGGCGAAATACTTATTCGCTCATTATGCTCGGCAAATTCATTTTTTATAACCTAGATAACTTTCGAACGACTCGACCGACCAATAAAAACGATCGAAAAAATGTATTGTAATAATTATGGACGGATGCAAACTATAATGATGGATTTATAAAACAGGTAAGAATATGGCCGAAATTATTTGGACCCTATCCTCGCCGTGTGATTCCGCCGAATTAACATTAGCATACGAATTCCCACACATTGCGGTACAATTGGGGAGGGGAGGCACGCAACTTTTAACGCTTGACCGATTAATGAGACTGTGCGACGTTTTTCGTGGACAGTGATTTTCCACCCTGACCGCCCTCACCCTCGGACAGATGGGGTTCTCACGATCCCCACTCCCCCGTACGGTACACTCTAATGTCAATTTCAATCGTATGTAATAACGCCACTGTCACAACAACCGTAGAGTTTCATTATTTGCGTTCTGCAGCTTGACTGCAGAACTTGCGGTATCGCAATCATTCACACATATATATGTGGGTGGCAACGTATGGTAATGCACGGCGAGAGTATAAGTTAGCGCTTTGGCGACAGAGGACACCGCGTGTATTCGCGAAGTTGGTAGAGGCTGGATAGATGCGCGCTTACGTGGATGAGCTTTGACACGCTCTAAATATCATCAAAGATGGACAAACACATTATTATAAACACATGTCAATCTATGACTGTGTGTGAAAGAGAGGTGCTGCCGCTATTACACCTGTGATTATGTGGAGTGTTGTAGCTTTTTTTCAGGTTACCGTGATTCAACAGCTTCTGCATTTGTCATGAGTCCAATTGCAGTCATTTATATCGTAAGATCGGTTCTGATTTTGGCATACTTAGATCAATTTTTTTAAATTCCAATCGAAAGCGTCTGTCATACGGTTGAGCAAGAACCGTAGTCATATTATCCGATTTTGTACATTGGTTGTCTCTAGAAACTGGACAGTTGAACCGTGTCAGTAAGGCAGGCTGGCCAGTTTCCCGAGACGAGTACAAAATGTGGAAAATACACTGTGAGAATGAGTTCAGTATTTTTAGGAGATATGTGAAAGCTATAGGTCAGACAACAAGATTTGAGAAAAACTAAAGTGAAGATTACGATTAATTTCTGGAACCTTGAGTCAAAACCGCACAGCTGAAGCATGAAATCTCGACATTTTCACTCATACTTCAGTGATGAGGAAGAAAATAAATCGTTTGTCAATCAAAATGGGCTCCAGTGATGCAGATTTTTTCACCCTCATGGATCCACTCAATATTTTGGGAAAATGTAGCTAAATTTGTCTCATGTCTTCCTGTAACTATTTTTCAGTTGAGTGATTATTTTTTATAAATCAGGAGCCTCAAATTTCCCAGATTTGTACGGGCGCCCGCCATTATTTGAAAAAAAATTGATTACCTCACTGAGCATTTGTATTATTTATTATTATTTGAACATTCCTGTTAGCCGATATGATGAGAATTGAAAAAAAAATCTAATTTTAAGAATTTATCCATGTTACTTTATTCGTCAATTTGATGAAAAAAAAGTTATAATATAACTACAGACGTTCTGGTGGACCTCCTGGTTCGAATTGTGATGGGATTGTTCACAAAGCTCATCAAACTTCACGACATTATACGAAGATCTCAGATGGGTCATGAAAATTCTTTAAATTCTGTGTGAAAACATGCAGAAATCTTTGTTCTGCCGTCTTGCCCATTCTATTTTTGATGAGATTCTATAGTTTGAATGCGTTGAATTGATGAGAATGTATCGAAATTCATAGTCAGTTAATATTTGTGCTACCTACGCACTTACAGTATTTTATATGTGGCTCAACATTCACACCTGAATATGTCGAGTTGGCTGGCATCACTTGACCATAGTACGTGAATGGAATCCATACGCATTTCTTCAATATAGGTACACGCACATAATATTTTTCATTTAATTACCCACGATCATGACACGAAGATTTATTTAGGCACGCGCGCAGGAGAGGCACGAACACTTTTACATCAGGAGTCCTATGCAGACGTTCATCATTGTGTCCAATTTAACGACAAACCCAACCGCGCATACTAAAACGTATCACACCACAACCTCTGGACGATTTTGAGCAAAAGACTTCATCATTGAAAACAGGATCCCAAGGAAAAAAATCGAGAGAATTCAGTTTCGTACACTCCAAAATGTCGGACTGGTTGTACTGAATAGTGACGTCAAAGCATGGGGTAAAAGCGAGAATTTTGAACGTTGAATTGACAACGTCTTCTATTCAAGCGATGTAATGATAACGTTCAATATTTTTCCCCTAGTTATTTATCACGGAAATTGACGTATTTGGAAGGAACGGAAAAGACGAGACAATTATAAGGTTAATAAATGCTGCGATATTTGCAATTCACTTATTCACAAGCCTCTCCGCAATGAATAAATTGATTCAATTTCGCGTTGAATACGGACAATTTGCTCGACTTTGATTTTGACAAACTTTGAAAGTACAATGAAGGTACTTTTTTTAAAACTTTTTCGAGCAGGTGGTCACCGCGCCGATCACCACCGTGCGGGCCTCTATAGCTTTTCCCTCATTGATGTGGATGTCTGTTTGACATGCGTCTATGGCTAATGATACAGTGTTTATATCTCGATACGTCACGCGGTTACGCGCGGTGATGTTTCATCGGTAACGATTTGAAACGTCGCAGGTCTATGTTGGTGTCCCACATATTCCATAGTTAATTCAGAAGTGTGAGCCCGGGCGTCGAAACGGTAATGACGGGTTGCCCGCGTGCGGCGACGCCCGACATATACCTACGTCGTTATTAACAAATCGACAGGGAACTCTCTGCCATGTCGTTAATATCTGCGGTATAGAAAGTTACGCCTTTGCAGTAGGGAAAAGGCGTAGCTCCATGTTCCAACCATGCCTACATACGTATATACGTGTGCCTATAATTACGTATTATTTCATTATTTCGTTACTCTTATAACCAGAATCGCGTTTCTCTCTCTTTTCACACGTTTTTATATCACTGGACTGTAAAATTCATCCTTCATAAACCATTTAATCGTTTCAGGTCTGAAAACGAACGCAAAATGCTGAATCCTGAGACCGCAGGCTGTTACTCAGAGTCTGTCCGTGCGTGGTAAGTCATCTTCGCTTTATAATCATTTAATTTACACAATTGAGATATGGTCTCGATATAATTGTAGTCTTTATTCCGATTTGGAGATGAAGAAAACACACCGCAAGCTCAAGAACGTTACCAGTCAAGATGCTTTCAATTTTCAGATAGAAAAGCCCTCACGGAAAAAAAACATGTAATTATTAGGACAGCACTCTTTTTGGAGCTAAATCTACAGCAATTGCGTTAAGGTTTATCAATCCCATTGATAATTTCGTTACTTTTGGAGTTAAATTTACTGCAATTGCTGTAGAGTTAAATTTACAGCAATTGCTGTAGATTTAACTCCAAAAAGAGTGCTGTCCTGATAATTGCATCTTTTTTTCCCGTGCTTCGCTGATTTCCGAACTGAATAGGATTTAAGTACCTCTGTATCGGTAGAGTCGTTTTTACGATGCGATTCCTTTTTCCACGATCAGAACACAAAATAAAAAGTCCTTCATTGTTGCCAGTTTGTCATACCGAAAGAAAAGCTTCTCCGTATTTTGTCGTGACTAGTTTATTATTATTTCATCTTCTGTATGTGAAAAAAACACGGAACCTATTCTTCGCTCGCTGTTATGGCGGTGGCAAAACTGTCGTTCCTGGAAGAATGTTGTTCTCTCTGGATGCGAGGGGGTGGTCGGAACTCCGATTGCACAATGGTAACGGTTGGGCCTTTCTAATAGCGACTTTGTATGCAAGCAATCGCTCCAAAGATCGACAAATCGTTAACAAATACCACGCAATTGAGCCGATAGGGGAAGCACAACAACGTAAAAAAAGTATTGTCTCCAAACGACCTGAATCCGCGACCATTATAACTCGCACGGGCTGCTTCACTCTGAAAAATATATACTTTCCGACCAAGAAAAATAAACTACTTCAAACTACTTTATCTTCGAGAATCTTGATTCTCACAACGTGATTATACTGCGTTGTTACAACCCATAATTATATTCGTCAGGGGTTTTTACAAGAGAGAGAAAAATTAATTTTGCGATTAATTGAGATCAATCTGAAGGTATGTAATTGCTCATGTGTATTGTTGACGTTGGAGAAGTTGTTGCTGACCGAGTCTGGACTGTCGTAATTATTACATAAGATAATTAATCGAAGGTACGTATCAGAATTTCCGGAATTCAATATCCAGTCGAGAAGCTTGGGTTATGGGATTTAACCCTGGGGTGGTAACAACGAATTACCGATTATCTCGACGCCCTCGTAGGCAGAGAAGCGCGTGCTCAGAACATACACTGTGCCGTTTTGTACCTAATTAAGATTCCGTGTTAATGAGCCGCGCATGCAGTCGTACGGGACTTTGGTACAAGACACCGACTCCGAGATTGGACCCGGATTAAAGGTGCGGAAGCATCCTAATGGCGTTACATGTATTCACCTGAACTTTCAATTTATATTCTATTCATATTCGTTGTAGAGTTGTACGCTGAATCTTCAAACTCTCACATTTCGCACTGCATCAATTATTTATGTTGGTTGCAGGGATTGCGCCGTTCAATGTCTGTACAACTCCATATGATAACATGAATTGAAATTCAAACATCACTAATGACATATTGCAATCCCAAATAAATGTTCATTTACCAGTGTTTGCTACTATTTCGGTGACCAAATAAAAAATATTAAGTGACCAGAATACACACTAATATAGTATGTGAATCCCTGTAAGTCAATGAAGCTCCGAATCAATCGTCAGTATTCAAAAACAACTTCACAATCTTCTCAATGGCAATACAAAATAATTTTTACACAAATAAGCCACAGCGTAGAAGAAGGGGATTGAATTTTCGACTTGTCACATAATTTTACTGACTAATTATATAATTCTCAGACTTTTCCATGATATCCATGTTCTCACTAAACAATGGTAGGCCACCGCGCATAAAAATTGGGATCATGCTTCTAGACCAACGAAAGTTGCAAGCGGTTGAAACATTTTTTTGATTATTGAATTAGGTTTCCGGAAATTGTCCATCATGGGCAAATATGGCCAGTCAAAAAAAAAAAAAGCTAAGCATAAGTTTCAACAGATTCCGTTACGAAGCATGACGAATTTTCCGGCGTCAATTCCACTTTTGCATTCATTGTTTCGACAGCCTCGGAATATGAATTTTTATTCACGTCATATAATTATTGCGGGATTTTTTATTGCGGGATTCTGAGATCCATTCAAAATTTCACAATTTCTGTTCAAAAAAAGAACAAAAAAACGTGGAATTGCAATTTTTATACAAATCGGATAATTTTTGAACCATTCATTCCGGATTCATTCATGATTATGTATCGCATTGTGCATGCAGTAGCTATAATCAAATGATTTTGTCAAACACACATCGTAATCACAAAGCGCAACAGTTGATATCAATAAAATAAAGTATATTATGACGTTGAGTGTATACGTGCCCCACAAAGAGGGGCCCTGCTTCGAGTATACATATCAGCGCGTAACGCGTCGGAGCGTAAGGGATTGCTGCTATTAATTCAAACAGTAATACGCATACTGCATGTGCGGTAAGGGCTTCCCTCTCCCAAGGGATGCTACTTAAATAATAATTTTCAAGTACTTAGTAGCTTCTGATCGATTACTCGTATCAACACACTTTACCACTTATCTTAGACAGCTCCCCCAACATGGAAGCATGTGTCATCAATTTTTATTGCGATCACTATTAAAAATTTGTATACAACACGAGTACGATTCACGCATTTTTAATGGTTGTCTTCGGTACACAAAATATCAGCTTCTGCGACGGTGGGAGTAAGATTGCGTGTCCGTACAATGTTGAGCACTTTTAGGTCCTAGGAGTTGAAATTGGTCATTATTGTACTCCGTACGAGTCCGCGCATGTGCATTCGCAATCAAATGTCGGATTATCCCACGGTTCTGCTTAACATCGAAACCCAATCTTACTCTTGTTGTTTGAAGAATCGTGTGCAACAAGTAGGCAACGGTGTTTTCGCCGCGAGTATTCGGAATTTTCGACTGCGGAACGCACAAGCGATTTTTATTGCAAACTTACGCGCGATCTGAAAAGGCCGAATTTGCCTCCTCGCCAACTTCCTAAAATCTATGAGAACGGTAAGTTACTTCACAATCATTTGTAATTTTGCAATATTTTTTGAGTGTATACGTGGTTGTTTCAGTAAAGAAATTCGGGAGTGATTCTGTCACGAAACCGTAGTTTGAGCGGCGTTAATTTGGACTGTATCATTTAAGATTTGGTATATATCCGACCACATAGCTGACCATTTGCATTGCAAATAGCCTCTCTTTTGTACCAAGTTAGCCAAGTCGCTCTGGGCTGCATATAAGACGGATAATTTGAATGGCTGTTAATACGATTAAAGGTTATCAGATCTGCGGCTCGCACCTCTTGCGTGACGTCGGGCCTCGTCTGGGCGATCATTTGTCATCACGTGACCCCGCGACTCAGGCGGCATGATTTACTTCCGCTTTCGCAACTGCTAGATATGCTGCTACATGCTCTAGAGTCCTTTAGGAAATACCATTCGACAGGAAACCCCGATTCCTTCATGTATTATATACTATTACACACCCTTTATCACCTTTTTTCTAATTATTCTTTGTTCCATTTGTTTCATAATTGCACTGTATAATTACGTGGGTTATATGAATTTGATTAATTACTCATTCAAGTTCTGAATGCAGTTTGACCATGCACGGAGAAAAAGGAGCGGTTCCTGTAGCTGATTGAATACATATTTGCATGAACATAACCTATAACAGCTATTGGAGCCATGCTGTCAGTTGCTGCAACCTACCGTATAGCTCCCACAACTATACTCCGGCTCCCACAGCTATACTCTGCACTCCTGTAGCTGGACAACACACTGTTATGACCAAAGACCTGATTGTAAGCTACAGGAACCAGAAATCTGGCTGTCACAACCACTCCTTTTTCTCCGTGTGCATCTCATCGTGAGACCATGACTCAATGTCGGAATAAAATTAGCCGTAGAATTTTGGTAATCGTCTTACAGGATATGATTAAGTCAATTTCAATACTGATCTGGGATTTTATTATCCGATAAATTGATAAACTCTGAAGGATTGATCCATTTTCAAAAATTGTGAATGTGGAAACGTGTTGGAAATATGTCTGGCAATACGAAGTCATCCTGAAGAAAAAGGTAATTTCATTATTTCTCCTCGATGGAGTGTGGCACCACAATTTTTAACAATCAAACTTTTAAACAAATTCATTTTTATCAAAAACTAATCAACTTGTGGGAAAACCAAAAAACTCAATTCTCATTAAGATCTATAAAAAGCTAGGGACTAGAATTTCGATAACTATAACCGATTTGAATTCAACGAAGTTTCGTCGGATTCTTGCTTCATAGATGTCCAACTGGTCATGCCTTTGCCACAAAACGTAACAATTTTCAATCGAGATCCTAAACTGTTGACATTTTTATAAATCCCGATCAGCTTGAATAAATTTCATTCTAATTCCTGTCGGTGTATCATATCGAACAAGTTTGATTCGTTTGGGTACACGATAATGGAAAGGAAAGCTAAATTGGGCGGAGTGATTACCGCATGAAGACTGCCGCGAGGGTAGAGCGCGGGATTCCTGAATCGGAAGGTTGCGTGCGTCACGGTCGTCGGGGGTGTCGTGGCGTCACGCACCCTCAACGTAACGGCAGACATTCGTTTCTGGGTCTGTTAACGGGGGCCGTTAACGCGTCTTGACGTAAAAGGGCGCCTTAATGCGAGGGATAAGGTTACATTAGCAGCGAGTTGCCGCGCTTTGCTTCGGTTTACTTTGCTTTACTCGACTTCTCTCTCTCTCTCTCTCTCTCTCTTTCTCTTCGTTCTCACGCATTTTCCACCGCGGAAAAGTGTGGATATCCAACCGATGCCACTCCCTCACTCTGGTCCTGAGATACGCGTGATTAGACCCTGCACACCCGACAAGGGTGGATCGCCGTCGGAAAGTTACTTATTACTTGTATCCTCTATATTACACGAGGCTTCCGGTTATAGTTCTGCAACAAGGAAGTAATTATAGACATAATTACTCTAAGTAGAACAGATTTTTTCAGACCGTTCATAATTTCTTCTTCATTGATCAAAAATCTCGTGTAATTGCTGGATGAATTTATTTGCGGGTAAAAATGCGGGATATCATAAATAATCCGAAAACTTTTAAAACGTTTGTTAGCTGGGACAAGAACACGTGTCCCTACGTAAGTTTGGTCGTGTGTCGGTGGGCAGAGTCCGACCAAAAAAAAGTTGAAATAAAAAACAGCACAAGTCTCGTCCACGCGGTTGGGACGAGAGGCGAAAAAGTTGGTCACTTTTACGAGGGTCCGAGGTAGAAAAACACCGACCGGGATTTGCCCCCGGCGCCGTTACCGGGGCCAGTTTGTCAAACGACCCTTCGGTATATCGCTTACGCGACAGCAAATTTGTCTTCGGAGAGAAAAACAAATGTCTACTCCGAGAGATCACCTTATAGACCTCGTTGCGGTGCGGTGTGGGTGGCTTTCCAACCCTCACGCACAAACTCATATAACTATGTATAATACAAGTAACACAATACGTCCCTTAAGCATACACGCGCGCGTGTCTCTGCAAGGTGTTCATGCACAACATTTTTTTTCTTAATAATCTGTCCGGTGGTGTATTTTTATTCTCAGAAACAGAAATTACAAATTTATTTAGGATTTTTTCACCCAATATTGTCGTATGGTTGTTGTATGTTAGAATCCCTCATACAGGGTTCAAAAGCCTCATTGAGGGTTTGAAATCCTTGAAATTTGATTATTTTCCATTTGCTTTCGAATGGAAGCGCACACTTGAAGAAGTTTGGTAATAATAATTGTAATAGCATTTCGGGAATTGAGGAGTAATCGAAGTGCTGTTATAGTCATTTTCATCAATAGTAAGAGATTATAATATTTCAACACGTAATATTACCACAAACTACGTAAAATGCTACTATAGTAATTATTACTTAATGTTTTCTCAGTGTTTTTTTTTTTTTTTTTTTTTTTAGAATTGTATAGGTTGATATTGTGGTTACAACATGAGGACTGCATGGTATTCCTGTAGAATCTACGAATATTTTCGTCAACAAATCTTTGCAGTTATAGAAACTACAAGACACTAACTTAGATATAACGGACTGTTTTCTATGCAAAAGTGCGCTTTTTGGAACAGCAACAGAATTAGTGTGCTCAATGGTCTCGTGTACATTTTGTGTGAACGGGAAGAGATAATTTGTTCTATATTGAAACGAGTGAAAAAATTTTCATTCTTTTCGTTTTTATTGAAACAAAAAATTTGATTATCGATCAACGTGTTCAGGTTTTATTAATGTTTGAAAAATGCGGGCTACTATACCGAGAGTGAAATGAACTTTCCTGTTTTGACACAATAAATTCTGTTATTTACGTTGTTCATTTATTTCATCGTATTTTTCATCCAGCTGATGGAACAATATAGATTCTGTGTATCGCTCTATAATAATGGAAAATCACTTTTCCTCGAATGGCCATAAATTTCAGTATAATGGATCACGTGCACTTCACGGCTGAGTAACTCTCGACCAAATAGAAAAGAGGATCTTTGATCAAAGGTCGTTAAATTCGTCTTGATTCATGCCGTATTATAATAGTTGCAAACAAGAATATTAGAATAAATGAGAAACAAAAGCAGTTTTGAAGTAAGTAAAAAAAGGGTGAAGGATACCTAACCTTGGCATTTCTGAAAGAATGAACGAAACAAACTTTGAAATTTTTCGAACATGGCTACGACCGCAGTTTCGGTTTGAGGATTAACTGAAATAAGGTCCGTTAAACCATGGGGGAATCAACAGCTTTCTGTATCGGGAATGGCGAATATGCAAGACGTTTCGATTATAGCGGGAGTGAGACGTCCGTCCGTGTATAGTTATGAGCAAAATAAACGCAGTGAACGGCGTCGTGCACCCTGCCATTTAATTTTTGGTCTTTTGCCACGGATTAGCATAAATTATATTTTATTATTTCTCGGAATGTTAATTTCACCTCAGGTTGTTGCATTTTTTAACGTCCGTCTTAACAATACCGCGAAATCTCATAATACTTCGAGGCATATTCAACAGCGAAGTCGTCAGAGAACACAAAATCCATAAATAAATATCTTAAAAAGATTTTAGTTTTTTTTTCACCGAAAAAAATAAATCACGACTAAAAGGAACATAATATCGACCCGACGTCAGCAACAAAACACTTAGCGTTATAGCTAATTCATAAATTTTTCCCTCTTGGAAGTCAATCATCGCGCTATTAGGGGCTGCTTCGCCCCACATCCCGGTGTCATCGGCAAATTTTATCCACCCCTAGGGTATTGTTTTACACCAGATATCGTCCATTCAGACATTTCTTTTCTTGTCTTGATGATACAAACAGAATTAAGTCCTATACTTGAACGAAAAAAAAAAAGTGAGGCTATTCAATTGGGAAAGTCTTTTGTAGGTATGATATTCTGTGCAATCCTAGGCTTGTGAGTCTTCGGAATTTTTCGAACAACTCGGAAGTTTTATTTATTTTTTTTTTGGATGGTTTTGGATTCGGTTAATTCTTCGCCATTATTGTAACAATTCATGGTCATTTTTTTAAGTTCTTTGTAGATCTTCGAAAATACTAACACTACTATTACTAAAACTATATAATACTACTTCAGTCTTTGAAGGTCTTTGGGAGATCTAGGACATGTTTGTCATTCATTGTAATTCTTCTGCATTCTCTGAAATTCCTGTTTTTTTTTTTTTTTTTTATTACTGGAGATTTTCGGGATATCAACATATTTTGGCTCACTTTGGAATTCCCTGAAATTCTTCACCGTCATTTCCTTGGGAATCTTTTGATACTTCCTAGAATTCTAAGTTTCTTTGGAAGTGACTAAGAAGCATTGGGAATCGGGAGTCACTTGAAACTCAAGTAAGTTAATTGCTCCTCGGAACACCGAAACTCTTCGACATCCCCCATCAAGTTTCTTCTACCCTCTCTTCCATAACCTCAGGTGAGATTGAGATATCTAAGCGGCAGTTGATGTCCGACAAGAGTTATTCCGTTCTGGTCGATCACGTGGGTGGACGGATGTCGAGCTAATAGAGGCGTCAAACTATCTAATGGATTTCCTCGTGATCATCCCTAAACCTAAGACTGGTACCTCGATATGTTTCTTGCCCAGCATAGCTGTCGCTTATTCGTTTTAAGATGATCCTGTTACAGTTGATCAGATCGCGAATTGCCCGACAAGTTCACCGACCTTTTGTGGCAGTAAGAGATACGGGCGAGGAGAAAAAAGAAATTCCGCCTGCATATCGGCACGGTACCGTGCTAATTAGATCCCCATGCGTGACGAGTGCCTAACGAGTTTTTCATACACTTTTTTTTCCATATGTATCTATAGATGGCTCTGAAACTCCCAACACACAGACTGTGTGTGAGCTGTATTCGCGACAGCCGAAACCACTCGAATCTTAACCGTGTCTAATCGAATAATCGACAACCGCGAAAGGATTGATGCAGCAACTCCGATTTAACGGGGGGCAAACGACGTGTACCTCGATTATGGAAGGGAGGAGAGGTTCGGATAGACTCCCCGAAAATCGCGCATTTTTGATGCAGCTGCATCGGACGCGATGCCACCTAGGCACCCAGCTGCTTTGGGGGCTGTAATAGACACGAGGGTTCGCTCACTCTTATTTTTCAATCCTTGACATCGTCGAGAACTGATGGGTGGATGGATCGAACCGCGGACACTAACCCGTGTCCAATCTCAATGGTGCTACGATTTGATACGGTGAAGTTGTAACCGCCTCCCTTAACTGCGCAGGAGCAATAACCCCTCGACGAATTAGAAACGTATATTGTACTTACGTCATAGGTTGATTACACACTGCGATTATTCTTGGGGCGATGAATTGCGATTGATTATTGCATGGCCGAGCATAAACTTACAGTCTACTTTATTCTAATTTTAAAACTATGCCTAGACTTCATGAGCCATATTTGTTACTTGAACATCCACCCCTACGCTCTTCTTGCGAAGAAAATCGGTCCAATATTTGAGGATTTGAATCTCATCGATTTCTAATAGTGGTAGAAATTTCCTTTAGTGTGACAGTGAACGAAAAATCCACATCAAGTATAAAAGAAATCATTTGTCTTTTTTCATTTTCCGTTTTTTTTTTTGGCTATGAAGAATTTTTGATCGAGCACAGTTCCTCGAATTTAGTGAAATCCAAAAATTGAAAGGCTATTTTTTATTCCACACTCGGATCGTGTGGCTATTTTAAAAAAGTCAAGGACATAGTAGTTTTTCTTATAACACTCTCCCTTTTCATGTTGTATTTAGTTTTGATTGAGTGAAGAATCGGGTTAGATGAACAGATTATTGTCCTTGTCTTCTTCAAATATAATCAGATAAATGTGAATTCCCCTATTCTTGTGCCAAAGTCTTCAATCGCAGGGTCGACAGAGTCCGTTTGACCTATATTACATTAATTAATGGTTCCTTTTCCCGGTTTGAGGTGAAAAAAAATTCGAAACCCCGTTCCACTCGCTGTCAGTGTGTCAATTATCTGACTACAACGGTTCGAATAATCCGCGTCTTTTTTAGAACCTGCGGCATAAAACGCAAGAATATTAGTTACAGGTAAGAGAAACAATAGCAGAGACAAGACCTACTCGAGGCTTCCAAATATATTTGCAAGGTAACATATGCTACCCGTTGGGGGTTGGGGCTGGAGGTTCGGGGGTGCGATTAACGCACGAGGCAGTAGCTCGTGCGTGGCGGTAGAAGAAGGCCTTGGGGACGTTGAGGGTAAACAGCGAATAACCACTGGGGACACGGTTACCCTGGGGTGAAACCGACGCCACCGGCTGTAAGCGGCGTAAACGATTCTATAAATATTTTATTGCTCACTGATTTGATTTTATTACGGAGGTAATCGAATCGGGTAACTGTCCATACCGAAGAAATGTGAACATTTATTGATATCGGTAATTAGTTCCGCATTCATATGAATCAATCATCAATATTAATTAGCCAAATCTCCTTTCATTTTTTAGGGTTTCCTTCATCTCTAATTGTGTCGATTGGATATTGAGAATTCGGTTTGAAAATTCTCGCGAATGATGGATGGAAAATTGTTCTTTTTTAAAAAAAAGGAAAGATAAAAATTGATGAATTACAACTTCCTACCTAATTTTGGTCTCGACTACGTAATTTCCTGTCGAGTATAAACCGCGATAGCGTTGACGACCTGCCTGACTATGGGTGAGGGGATGTCGGCGATGGAGAGGATGGGACGTGGCCGAGGCCAACGGAGGCTGACAGAGGCTAGCGGTGAACGGAAATTGGCCCGATGACATTGATTAAAGCGTTTAGCCGTGCGGCGACAATGCTTGGTTAATTAATCGGATGCGCTTCACGAGGCTAAGATTTCGACCTTTACCAAATTCGCGTGAACCTCTCATCGCATTATCCGCATTTCCACAAAAGGAAACTATATTTTGGACATTTCAGAATAAATATCTGCTTGAAAAATCGACGATTATAGGTCGATCGTTCAAATCCTACATGTGGCCAAAGTGTTTCTTTCATTTCTGTTTTTTTTTTTTTGCGTTAAACGCAGATTAAATGCTTGAGTTTGGAGTTACTTTGACGAGTTGTTAGCAAGAGGTTATTCGTGTCATCAAAGTTTACAAAGTGTGTTATTAACATGAAAATCTGGTGAAAATAAAAATGTATGAAATTTTAGACGGAATATATTACAACACGCGCTACTCAGCACTATGGCGATAATTTGTGTGTACGTATCGTTGTAATCTATGTTCAAGGTCTCGTTGTTTACCGCGTTTGAAAAATAAGTAACAGACAAAAAAAAGAGGAGAGACAGTAAAAATGAAAAGTGCAAGATCATCGGACAAATGAGCATCACACCTCGAAACGAAGGGTCGACAGTTTGCTACCTGAAACGATTTATTGGCAAGTTTAAAAGATGCGGCGCCCTCGGCATAAGTCAGTCTTGATGGTGACCGAACGAGTCGCGTTACCAATCAGCAACCATTCATCGGTTGTAGCTTCTTCCCCTCCCCTTCCCCGAGGGAACGTAATTAAGTAAGAAAAGTACTTTTGCCAATTTACTTACTGTTTTTCTTTCCTTTTTACTATCCGGTTCTTATTAAACCAGCTATTTAGTTTCTTCGTTACTATAGAGGTTTGAATCAGTTATTGACCAGATATCTATCTTCGATCACAAAAGTAAAAGTACTAGTTGGGTTACTGAACTTACCATGGACGACGTGAAAGAAAGACTAGTTCAAGAAGTTATGGAATATCATACTGCGCATTCGATATTCTGGAGTCTATCAATACTCCGCAATGCAGTAACGTTTTTTTAATTTGAGTCCCTTTCAGCATCCAAAATAGACGATATCGGTCTACAGGCCGAAGATTAGTGTATTATATCAATTTGAAATGATACTGATACGTCAAAAACATTTATAATATTTCTTGAATTGAATCTCCAAAACCTGGAATATGGTTGTACAAAAGCCTTGCAAAATTACAAATTTGGCGCAGCAAACCAGCAAATAAATAACTATTTATTCTTGAATTTGAAAACATATTCTCTTATTTGATAAACATTTTTATCGTATGTTATTGAATTTTTCTCACACCCGGTCGCAAAATGCCACTTTTCATACCTCTTGAACGGGCGCAAAACAGATCTTTTCGGCCCTCAGGCGGAAATGTGCTTTTCTCACACCCGGTCGCAAAATGCCACTTTTCATACCTCTTGAGCGGGCGCAAAACAGATCTTTTCGGCCCTCGGGCGGAAATGTGCTTTGCGCCCGCCTAAAGCGGGCGCAAACGACTCTTTTCCTGCCCTCGGGCGCAAAGTTCCGTTTTGCACCCGCTCACTCGGTCTGAAAAAAGGCATTTTCTCACACCCGGTCGCAAAATGCCACTTTTCATACCTCTTGAGCGGGCGCAAAACAGATCTTTTCGGCCCTCGGGCGGAAATGTGCTTTTCTCACACCCGGTCGCAAAATGCCACTTTTCATACCTCTTGAGCGGGCGGAAAACAGATCTTTTCGCCCTAGGGCGCAAAATCCTGTTTTCCGCCCGCTCACTCGGTCTGAAAAGAGGCATTTCTGCAGACCAGGTGATGAGAAAAACATCGTGTGCATTATGGGCGCAAGACTATTATGACGAGTCTGCTTTTACAGCAACTCGCCTTCGGCTCGTGCCGCAAATTGCATACTCGTAAAATAGCCTTTTGCGCCCTTGATACACAAATAACTATTGCGCCCGCCTAAAGCGGGCGCAAACGACTCTTTTCCTGCCCTCGGGCGCAAAGTTCCGTTTTGCGCCCGCTCACTCGGTCTGAAAAGAGGCATTTATGCAGACCAGGTGTTGAGAAAAAAATCGTGTGCAACACGGGCGCAAGGCTATTTTGACGAGTGTGATTGCAGTACACTCGCCTTCGGCTCGTACTGCAAATTTCACACTCGAAAAATAGTGTTTTGCGCCCTTGATACACAATGTACTAATTCTTTATCTTAGAAATTTCGTTCGAACCTTCATGAGTGCATTCGGTAGAGTAACTTAAACTTACGTACTTTTCCTTTTCCGTTGAAGGTAACAATTATGAAAGTCATAGGTGAATGACTTTCAGTATTTTCGCTAGACACATCATGAGTGACGTCATATTATATTCCTTCGAAAGCTATTGAAATACATAAATTTAACAGAAAGTAGTAAGTGCTCGTGTTTGGATAAAACTTCTGATTTATGATTCAGGAGGCTCACAACCGGAAATTTGTAATCAGATTTGAAGGGGAATAGGATTGCTTTGGTATTGCAAATTACGTCTGGGTGTAGGTGTCGTCGATTGCAGTAGGTATTAACGCTGAACGAGTGAGTATTCGACGTAACGAAATAGGCAGGTACCTATTCGTACCGTTTGAAATAAGGATGCTAATCGCTCGGTTCTGTTCACAGTAATAAGATTTACACTCTAGAACGGGGTCCGTTTGCGTGGGCGTGGAATAATTACTACGGGTTTGGGTCTGGGCGCGCCACCTGCCTCTTGCTCAATAACTCTTCTGTTCGGTGGATGCACGAACCGTACCGTACCCACTCTCAATGTTTGTTTAAGAATTTCAAAAATCTGCTAAAAATTGTTTTCCCTACGTATTAGCGGCTCCGTAACTCGCGACGCTCTTTAGGATCTCTTAAAAATTCACCTCGGTGCCAGCCAATTATCGGGACTTGGGAAAAAAACGAAAAAATATTGAAAAAAAACACCGATTCACCTTCGCCCACGTCACAGTCGAGGTCACTCCGCCATTATCGCGCCGAAATTCGAAATTAAAACTCGTAGCAACCACCCAATAGTCTCGCCTACTCTTCACAACGTGGAGCCCTACATTGGTATCAACACACAATCACATACGCGTTCGTCCATTGATTGTCTTCGTGGGCGTCCGGCGCCTGGCGAGTAATCAACTAAACAGCTGTGTTATATTGTCTTAGACTCTAAGACTTGTGGAGAATGAACAAGTCTGGATGGACTATTTCGACCCCCGAGGATCCGTTTGCAGGTTTCGTTGTAGAACGCGCAGAAACGTGTGGCTCGCGGTTAGCCTCGTCGATGCCAGGGTATTTTCCAGGAAGTGGAAACATCCGACCTGGCAAAATGAAGACGAAGCTCTGCGGTACGGTCAAACGAATTGTTGTCGTTAAATCAGCAATTTTCACTGGTAGCTTTCGCGAGGCACGTTTCTACTCTCTATTGTCTAACGGCAGGAACACCAGAGCCAGGAAATGCCGACGCACGCTGGCCGCATTAGTACGCGTAGCAGGGCTGCCATCAGACAAACCCAAATTCAGCAAAATACAATTTTTTGCTGCTAATTGCCTCAGAACGAGAGTGCGAAGATATTTCACGGAATCTCACGCCACATTAGCCCAGCACCTCAACGATTCTCCAAATCGAGTGCAGATTTCGATTATCGAACGGTTCTTCAAAGTCTCGGAGTTCGGACTAGGCTGTCATTTTTCGCGCTAATATCTTCCAGCTTACCCACCTAATTTCTGCCCACCGTGTCCGCTAAGGAGGTGAACGTTCACCTGCAGTAATCCCAAGGGGGTTATTTTCCCTTTCCTGACCGGTTGGTATGAAAATGACAAGTTTGTGCGAGCTTCTCACCAGCGGGGCATCCTCGGTGACAGGTAGCGGCAACCTGAAAAACCGTTGTCTGTAATCTTACAATCTTTGTAAGGACATTTTCAGCGTTGCGGTTTAATTCGGAGGACTAGGTACATTTGCATAGAGAGAGAATTGACGACCACGTGGTCGTCGCGTAAAACGCAAGGACTTAAGACAGGAGAGAGCCTCTCCTTAATCTGTCGGCAGTGATCGAGTCCCGATATCGACGATGCGGTCTCTAGGCACTTTGATGTGGGCCCGACCCACCGGGGGAGCCCATCCCTCCAATTCTCATTCCATATACGATGCAGCGAAGGGGCCACTCCGTCTGCCAAGATCGACCCGTGGACGTCCGTCTCTTAATGTCTGTCAGAAATTGAGGCACCTCAAAATAATGGTTCGATGGACCACGGAACCCGCTAATGATACGTCGGAAATAACACCAGATATCGGACAGGTCATCGTTTAACTGCGAAGGTTGATTTTCATTCCGCTAAAAACTTCACGCATCAATCAATGAGATATACTCAATTACGATTCCGAGAAGGAATTCAATCAATGTTCGATATAAATGCAACGTTAGAGCGATCGGAAGGGAAGAAAACGTCGAAAATCTGTCGGAGTCTGAGGCGGTACTACGTTTTATGACGGACAAGCCAGTTTCACGGAAGGACCGAGAGCGGTTGGTGCCTCGATTGGGTGCAATATCTCCGGTGCTGCTCGGTTCCCGGGTTTGCACAGTGATCGTAGCCGTGGGGGAGCTCCTGACATAGCCTCGTGCCGTTAGACAAAGCCCGAAAGCCACCATAAAACTGTCCTCCGGAAAGAATCGGTCCTCTTCAAGACCTCAGGATGGTTTATGGCCAGAGTCCAGGGCCGTTGGTGGAAAGTCTTCGTCGACGTTTTTGCGTCGAGTAAAATTGATCTGTGTTTTGACCGTCAACGCGTCTTGAATTTGATCGGGGAACGACGATGGACACTGACTGGCTTTGTGCTGCTAATTGGTCGGGGCAATTCTCCTTAGAGACTGATTGACTAAGACTGAAGGGTGGTAGGAACTGACCACGTACCGTTTCAAGCCACAACACCTAAGAACTTCGAGACAATGGAGGGGGGTCTTCATGGCTCAGTTATACCTAAGACAATGAGCTTGTTTGGTGCAACTCGCACATATCCGACCTTACAACAATAGGGTCGTTATAGCCAGCCAACTTTTCTAACAAAATGACTATATTTTCTGACTTCAAGTAGCTAAACACCGGTACAATCGATCGGTGATAAATTCTGACGGAACTGATACCTGCCTGTCACCGTTTTCGCACTTTTGACACAGCAACGTCAAAATATTCTTGTGTACATGTGACTCACATAGACCACCCTCAACTCTTGGTAATTATCTGGATCTACGAGTTTCGAACACCAGACAATGACAGTCATTGATACCACCACTACCATCATTGCGTTTGTGTGTCTGATTGCGAGCCTTATTGACAACCCTGGTGTACACAGGTGGATTGAGCGTTACTGTGCTCCTTTGCCTTAACCTTTGCTCAGTGCATTTACACCATGTGTGTTTTGTGACTGCATTGAGTCATTGGCGGTGTACAGCTGAACGTCGAAGTAGATCTTTTTTCGGCATCTTTAGTGTTGTCATGTTGGTGTTTTAGTTGAGAATACTAGCTGACATTATTTCCGACGAATCTGATACTAGAGTAAAATGCTAATTTGCAAAATGCCTCCCGTAATGTAGGTCTGACAATGAGTGTGCCTAGGGCAGGCGGACTCCGAGTGTAACGTTACATTTACTTTAACCAAGGTAACACGGGACTCTTGGCTCGCGTTCTGAGACTTGAAGAAACTCGACGCCACCGCATGCATTGCTTGACACGAGTAAACGCGACACACGGTACACACATACATACCCGTGTAATTGCGTTTCGGAACACCTCGACTGTTGAGGGATTTGCGAGAGGCGGGGTTCCCCGAAACGATAGAATCAGAGAACGAAACGCTATGTTGACTCGAGAATCCAGCCGAGACGAGGCACGCTTACGGCAGGCTAAGGTTTCAACCTATACATGCGCCAAAGATTCCGCGGTTATTATTCAGTATTTTCATTAACAAAAGTTAATTTCGCTCTGAGGAAACCACGAGGCATTTTTTTAAATAAGTTCAGAGCTTCAATTCCAGCTAACTTTCCGGCGTTCCTGTATATACGTCACGAACTGAGGACAAAAATACGATATAAAACTGCGATTATTTCGTGTTTAAAAAGCGGGTAAAATATACGTCTGCAGAAATTATGCATTTCGAACGTTTGGATGATAAAATTTTAAAAGAACGTCGGAAATTATTCGCTGATAGAATGTAACGTCGCATAGTAGGTATACGCCCGTATGTGGAAGAGAAAAGCGTGCGAAGAGACGAGGAGGCAAAAAATGTTCTCGGGGAATATTAAATCTCAAAACTAAAACTGCTCTCCAATACGAATACCTACTATTTACAGTCCGTGGACTGCAACACCATTACGGATTTACATTCACATTTTCCGTATGCGAAAAATATGTGACACGTTCTGCATCATGCAGATGCCAAGTTAAGTCCCGTTCGCTTCACTCTCTCGTAAAACTTTCACGAGGGACGTGGCCACGCCAGATTTCCATTAGCACAACGAAACCGTTTCCCCTTCGACTTAAAAACTAAAAGCTACAATAATATTTGCTAAAAAAAATTTTAGCCCTAGTCTTCGCATGAATTTTCAAAAGTCAATCAAGTCGGATAGCTAAAAAAATATGTTGTTCGAACAACAGTATCCTCAGCTACTCCCCCTGAGGCCTAAAAATGCCCCCCAGGGCCAGAGTTCGCGGAGGGGCCGTTCGTCAGTGGTAACTTGTCACGCCGCTGGGCATCGCGCATAAATTTAACCACGTAATGTGACAGGTCCTCGAACCGCCACCTCCTTGGGTTCCAAGCGCCCGGAGCGACTCTTTCCCAATGCACCATACCCATAGGTAGTACCAGCGCCGAGAATGATTGCGATGAATAAAAATCGCAGTATAGGACTCGCGGAAATTCTGCAGCAACGTTCCGACCCCGCTATACACCGTTTCATCCAAGCGAGATAGAGAGACATGGGAGGAAATGGGAGAGGATTCAGACCAGCTAACTCACCGCTCGTTGCATCCTTTCTTCCGCCGGAACTCGATAGCCATCGGATAGGTTTCCGGTCTGGGGTCACAACTCTCAAAGCTTGCCTCCTATCCTAGAGGCACACCATCCTGATGTCTACATTTGTCCTTGGCTGCTATAACCGGAAGTTATACATTTCACCTTTGAGTTCCATGGTTCGAACAGGACCCAAACCAACCTCTTCCCAAATTGTTAACAGTATCAGATGCCTAATTGCCTCAGACCCCACGGAAGCCGATGCTTCAAACTCTAGGAATGGGAATGGGCCAGGTGAATGATCAATTATCGAAATGTCTGCTTTCTGGAAGACATTGCAAGCGTCGAGCACGTGGTCGTTCCGAGGCACGGGTCACTCCGGGCTAATGATGACGTGGTGAACGGTTGACGGGTTCGTCCCTAATTACGTCGTATGGTTGTGTCGGTTTTATATTACTTGACTGACTGCAGCGTGCTGTCGGGTTGGTCGAAGAGCCGAGGACTGAGTGTAACGGTTTAGGTATGGTCGGTATGCGTGTATCTGGACAGGTACGACACCGGAGACTATAATATATCTGTACGTCTTAACACCCACGCGGTGTGACCGGTTGTGCGGCATTAATCTGCGGCCACAATGGATCAAGTTAACGCGACTCCCATCCCCGGACCCTCGAGGGCCGTGTCCAATCCGAAATAAATATTGGCGATTATTAAACGCTGAGATGCAGATTGAGACCGAGATGAAGAACTCGGGTTGAGACGTTAAGTGGATCCATTAGTGATCCTAGAACCTGACGTTGACGTTCCTCAAATTTCTCCACAGGTATAGGAACATGATCTCTTATCTCGCATACTTAATTGTCGCATACAGGACGGTAGAGGAGTGAAGACAAAAAACAAAGAGGGGTGCGCCAGAGGGTGTTAATTCCGGCTAACCCTTAAGACAAACACCAAGACGCGGGCGTTGGGATCTTAGTATTTATCCCCGGGGTGCTAAATGTTTGGGCATCGGGTCTCAGAATCCCGATCTAGACATCGGAGGCGGTGGGTCGCGTCCAGGTGTACAAGCGTCTGTCCTGGGTTTCTTGATCAGCCGACAAAGAACCCGGGGCCCAGGTTAGTCGCGCACAGTCACCGGGGCGGCGCGTTGCGACTCTTGTGAAGGGGAACATATTTCGGATGGCTCTGAGACTGAATCAATGAAGATGTCACCGCGGTTGACCCCGCGGTGATCACGAGTCAGCAAATTCCGTCTCTGATCGGCGAGGTGTGACGGCGGGACACCTGCGACTGACAAGTGATCCTCCAGCTATCTCGGAGCTCGAAATAGGATAGGAAGAATTCAAGCCGTCCAGCTGCGATGCTACTCGCGAACTCTGTCCACTTCAGTCTAGGTCTTCACCATGTAGATGTGTGCTCAAGCCACGTTCGGTGAGATTAAATTTACACATAGTAGCGTCTGGGGGAACAATAGATCGACTAGCGTGTGTGTTCAATGGGGTAAATATTTGACGTGTCCTTTCCTCGTCCCTCGTACTTGGTCGAGAACACACCGGTACCGTCACCCTTGAAGACCCTAGCGTTCAAACTCCTCTTCCTGATCGCTGTTTGCTTCAACCACTTCACTTTAATTGCCACCAAATCACGTATTAACAACGATCCCTGGTGGCGTGAGTGAGGACGAAAGGGGGAGGAAACACTGCGGAACGTGTTTGCTGAGATAATTTCAGACCAAAGTCACCGAAAAACGTTGAAAAATTTCTCTGTACACGCTGATTAATAAATGGCAGGAGAAATCATGCAATCAGGAAACGGAAGTCCATATCTACCGTACAGCGGGGCGGACAGGCGGATGGGGAGTCGATGAGATCGTCCCCCGGAACTTTGGTCGGACCGGAATCCATAAAAACTGTCCGGTTTCACTCAGCGATAAATGGAGGTCAACCATGTTCACCGGACGCATTGACGTTCCAAAAAAAAAAACTTTGGTATGTTGATGAACGCTTCAAAATAACCGACTCCAGAACGCCGATCGACCCGCCGCGGATTTACGACTGCTGCTGAACGTAGGTGATTTGAATTTTAGCGTAATGTGATTGAGATCTCAGCGTGCTACTTCAACCGCGACAATGCGAGTCCCGTCCCTTTGGTGGTCGTTTCATTCCACATTGCCCCGAAGCCTTTATGAAAATTACGGACTGTCCAGAGATGAAAGAGTTGCGAGCCGCGACTCTCCCTTCGTTCGTGTTTCAAACAAATTAATTATCATTTCTAAATTATGGCGGATATAGAGGACTAGGCCGGCGATTATTTGAGGAATGGAAAAGGGGAAGAATAGCAGCCGCAGACTTTGCAACAAAGCTACATCAATAATTCCTTGCGGATTTTGTCCAAGGAGCTAGTCAAAGTGAAAAGACCCGATCGGAGATATTCCGCTCTTCTGTTTGTCCGTCTATCCTTTTGTAATCTGCGAATTCGGCCCTTTCTCGCGGTTTTCCTGATTTGTGGGACACGCCAAGCGTTTATACCTAGACCAGTTCTCTAGCCACAAAGCTCAGTGATAATACACCTGCCTCACAATATACACCCCAACCAGCCACGCAGATATCGCGGTGCGGATCGGGACCAAAGCCGTTGGTAATTAGGGGAAACGGATTTTTCATTTGTTGGGCATCATTGAAGTTCCGCTCATTACTCGCTGGTTGCGCAACCAGCACCGACGCCACGACGCTATGCTAGGGAACGACGCATCCTCTTTCTGTTCTTGTGGCTATACTCCCGCTCCCTCCACCTCTCTCCCTCCCTCCCTCTCTCGCTCTCTTCACTCGACTTGCGAATGGCAACGCAGCCGCGGGCGCACGTCCCTAATGAACTGTGTAATAACTAACGTCGCGACGCCCTCCGCGTCCCGCCCACCACTTTCCGCAACTCTGTGCAACGGCTCCTCGCGAAATACTTGCACATTTTTTGTGTGGATGGAATAGACCGCGTTTTGAAAAGGCAGACCAGCTTCTAAACTTTTTTGCCGTGTGTGCAAAAGTCTGGTTCGTTCTTCGGTCTTCGATCTCCCTTCCGCATGAATTTAAGGTAGTCAAGATTCATCCACCTAGTATTGTCGGGTTATTAGTAAATTGGTGGCATTAATAAAAGCGGTAAGATCTGAGCGTCACTGGCCCTCAACTCGGCGTCGATCAATCCTCACACTTTTCTGGGACGGATTTATCTTCCCAGTCAAAAAGTCGAAGGTGAAGATATTCTACGCTGTTCAGGTGCGGCCGAGAAGGTAGAAAAGGGCTAGGGTTGATGTATGTGACTTCAAGAGTGAAGTCGGCCGATTTGAGTCATGGGCATATTAAGACGTATACGTTGACCCTTGCCTGCACGGATAGAGACGTCTTCAAGGCTAGAAATTTTTCCTTCCACTATAGAACAAGAGATACTCTGCCTCGTTGCGAAAAAGATTTAATCGCAATTCCTGAATGAATCCAGTTTCAACTTTTCCCTCCATTACGCAGACTCTGGATCGTAAATTTTCCGGGTGGCTCCTTCCAGCGGTTGCGGTCGTTATGGAACCGGCTTCACACTGACGAAGCTAAGGTGTGAACGTGACGAATGGTGACAAGACAGCCGACCGATATCGCTGAAAGTCTGATCCCTTTATATCTTTATATCGCCTGAAGGTGACTCGGCTAGACTGGGGTAGCATGTGACATCCACTCTCTGTCATAATCGCAGGAGTTTTAGACAGTGTTGATCGAATTGATAGAAGCTATCAATTCACGGACATTATGGATAGAACTGAAAAGTATGATGAGCTCCGGGGATGTGATGAAGTGATGATGAAGGATGGGAAAGAAGAGACCGCTCAAGAGAGTATATGGTCTGTTGCAGGGACTGGACCGCCACGAGCAGCGTGCGTGTTCCGGAGTCATGGCCTACGTGAACGCTCAGTCCTGGTATGACACAGCGGCCGTTTTGCGAACCATGGTGAGTCTAAGACTACCTTAATTTAAGTAAGAGGGTTTTAGAATTGGATCCTGTTGGTCGGAAGAGTTTGGGCATTTATTTCGCCTGTACGCCATTAGTTCATCTTCTTCGGGCTCCGGGTATCCAGAGAAGGCATGAAGATCTAATTAAGTCCGGTGCCGTAGCGTGTCGACGGGTCGTTTATTCGCCGATTTAAATCACCAGAAGTGTGAGGTTTCGTTTTTATCAAGTCGACAAAAAGATATCGAGCTAATAATTCTACACGGTTAGTTGCAGTATCTAAACGGGAAAATCATACGCAGTCGGGTTCTGATTCGAAACTGCCTTTTCGGATTAAATTAACGTAGTTTAATCACGAACTTTATTATCACACATGAGTTTTAGTACTGACACCGAAGTTCAAACACTGACACTTTGCAACCAAAGCTAGGCGCTGCTAAAACCAAACTGCTTCAATTTTTGGTGCTGTTCATTCATTTCCAAAAGCCACAAAAATATCTGCAGTATGAGCATCCATCACGTGGGCCAGTAGCAAAAAAGAACAGTCGGTACCATGGACCGGTTTTGTTCACGGGCGTCCGAAGGGATGTCGAGGCGTTTATATTTATCGAGCTCTCATAAGTCATACGATCCTCTCCATTCGCTAATTGGGAGGTTCGCTGGACACCCCAATATTGCGACAACGAATCTGTCGATGCCGAGAGCAGATAATTTCACCCCGACATTCTTTACAGCCATTGCTTTATTAACGCGGAACCCGATACGCTCCCGCAATTTCCCCAAACTACCCCAACTCTCTTCATCATCTCAACGAGGTTTAGACCATCATTTATCCCGTTATCACATTCAACCCGGCGCTAATCTGACGACAGTGCGAAATATAATTTTTAGGGGGTACTTATTCATCTTCTAATTTTCGGACATTCAAGATGGTGGATAATTCCTAAACGAAGTCGATGAACGTAAATCGTTTGCACTGTTTTTACGTTGAAACATTTTTTAAGCCATGTCACTGCCTCATTACCAGCGGCTAGCATTCACTTTGCTTAATTATCTCTCGACCACGATTATAGGGCTTCCAACAACTGGAGATGGAAAATAGATCGCAAATGTCTTACGTAAAAACCGGTAGCTACTTTTATCATGTAGTAAAATCAGCCGGTCACATATTCCCCATTGGCCGAATCTAACTTCTGATGATCACAATTGTGAACTTCGATAAGGGATGCAACTACTCTGAAATTTAATGTAGTTAGATAATTAGTCCAACGCATTTCACAGGCAGAGCATAAAATATCACCCATCACATCTTCACGACCATTTCATGCTATGATATTTCACAAGTATTACATAGCAATATCTACCATCTAACGGTACTCCGTCCTCTTTTATAGCATTTCGTACTATTTCATAGCTGTTCCAACTATTTATTTCACCAGAATACTATACCTAGATGAATTTGCAAGTTAGCCAATGCAAGACCATTTTAAAATAGTTTGAGAAGAAGATAAAGTTGAGTAAAAAATCGCGAAAAAATCTTCTTCGCACGTTTTCTTGTTACAGGTTTGAATTTTTTCAGTTCGACCGTATCTGCAGAGGACAGGGTCGTAAATGCTAGGGTACCGGGTGAGGTTCCTATCCTGACCTTGCCAGTTTTTGTCTATCTTTTTGTTGTGTGTGTTAACTCCGTAAAAAAAAACTACACCGACTGAGTTTGTCTAACAAAAAGGTGAATAACTTCGTCAGGCGGTGAGGAGCGATTGGCGTACCTGAAGTTTACACGCCAGGATCATTTTTTTTTCCTATCAGTATCAAAACAGAAAATACCGGGGTGTCGCGATTCGAACTCTTGTAACCAGCGCCTCGAATAATACCGATGATGTCGGAATGCGCGGCGTCATCGTTACAGTTCGAGTTTTAGACCTGAGGTTTTGGGTCCCACCCAAACTCGACGGCTATGAAATCGCTCCTGATTGCCTCACCGAAACTCGAATCACCTTGGCCCAGGTGACGCGGTATGATCAGCTGTAACGGAGCAAAAGCTTCGCGATTCCGGGACGAGAATCGGGACTGCAGCACTCTTCATCCATGGCGGAAATTGACTCTCAGAGTCGAAACACGTCGATCGAGAGCCGCGAGGATCCAACCCCACGGCCTTCATTTGAGACGGTAATTTTACTCGCTCGGAAGATTATCGCTGATTCATGGAAACAACTCCGCCTTCCACGGTCAGGTCCCTTTCTCGTCTAGTAGCCGAGATTAACTCGTCAAATCTAACGCATAGGAGAACCCTGGCACAATTTTGGTTGAAATTATGTGAAACCCAGCGAAACTAATTGACCGGTTGGGATAATTAAGGGGAGAAAAAGGAGTAAAACAACACCTGCACCGCTTCTTTTTCGTCGATGATGAATATCAAATTGGTCAATCGACGATTCTTTCGACTGATGTTTTTTTTTTTTGTAAATTATTTACGATCTCGTACGATTATTGGCTTGGTGCTTTTGTACTTTGTAGACTAACGGTGACCATCATCGTGGATGTTGAAGGGCCGCGCGCGCCACCGAGTTACCTTTGTCCATTACCGACGCACAAATTGCTAGTTAAAATCTTCCATTGAACCGCTCAGTCGAGCTACTCCCAGCAAACGCGCTAATGATGAGAAAGCGTTATATTTGTTGATTCTTTTATTAATGCCATTAAATATTTCCGGGTACTTATATTATACCTGCTGGGAGATGTACTTTTTTCTTTGATTCTTAGATGAATTTCGTCCTCGTAACGTACAGTCTCCAACAGGATCGAGGTTTTGCGAAAAAATACTATGTAATCATTAATCAAATTCTGCATGTTTCAATGTTTTTTCTCAAATAACTTGGAAATGATTTATTTTACGATAAATTACTGAGAACCGTACGAAATCGATTTGTGACAAATTAGTGTGGGATCAAAGGTTCTCGAGATAGAGCTGTGCGGAAAGAAGGACAAATTCGGTTCACCAGAATTGCAAGAATCTTCGTTTTTTTTTTAAATAACTCTAAACTGGTCGTTTCTACAGCAAAAGTCACGTTTATTCTCAAGATAGAGCTATGAGAAACAAGCACAAAAATCGACACGAAATTGCAAGGTTTTGTGTGCATCACGCTATCGTCAAATTGAATTGACGTTGAAAATGACGAATGAATCGTCAGGATGTTTAAGTAATTTTTCGTGGAAAAATGAATGCAGTTTCGAATTAATGTTCCAAAGTTATGTTATCTTCAGAAGTCTCAAAGTTATGGACATTTAAAATCGACAGATTCTTCAGACTTCGGTACACATTCAGTTTAAGAATTAGATGATGACGTCCGCGAGCCTGAAACATAGATGACTGCGATTTATTATCACTTCATTTCCCTTCATTTCTCGATTCGTTTTGGGCTTCCTGCCGATCGTCTCACAGTTTTACAATGGACTCAATTCCAAAGTTGGCAAACGAGAGCGTCAGACTCACGCCTCTCCGGGTGGCGATTCGCGTTGTTCTGGATACGAACCCGTATCTCGCTGCGTGACCAATTCGTCTTCCGCCAACATGTACTAATTCCGAGAACGCGATCCTGACCGCAAAGTGACTGACTCGAGAAGCTGCATCAGGTTAGCCGCGCCGCAACAGGGGGCTGAATTTGACCGAGATGGACATTGCACCTGTGCACAGCAATACCTAAAATTAATCGACATTCACACTGGAACTTGTGCCTCTAGATGTTGAACTAAATCAGACTGAGGCGAATCGCGAGTATAGTAATCTTCCTGCACTGTATATCTATAACGAATACCATTGCTTTGTGAGACACGGTATTGCGAAAGACCTTTGAGGGTTCCAGGAATTAATCTTTATCTGATTTCTGATTTCTTCGTTTCTCTTTTTCCATTTTTTTATTCTTCTTTTTTCACGTTATCGATACCTATAAGAACTTCGTTGTCGGACAACCGCTGATTTGTCCACTCTGCAGTTTCTTTTCTATACCTATATCTATACGCGCTTCTTCATCTTTGTATAAAACCAGTGACATATGCTTTACTTGTGATGAAATGAATCCCATATTAATCATGTTATATAGTTAGGATATCTTGTCCTGCACTGAGTAGAAAAAAGTTGTTTTCGGGGAATCGCCTATGGTAATCGATCACTACGCAGTTTTTTTTCAATGCTGTAAAGAGAACCTGTTTCACACTGATCATTATAATCCAGCTGATCAATCTATCTGGGATTCGCAACTTTTTTAATCATATATATTGATTCCAAGTTTCATGCAAAGGTCTTCGACTTTGTAACCCTTTCGTGGCGAGATCAATTCAATACAAATATTTCCAGAAAAATTATAGATCACATTCCAATCCACTTGACGGAGGCGACACACGGCTGTAGTGATTCAATTCGATTCAAAATTCACTTCAAATCTATTCGAAATCGATTTGAACAAGTGAATAGCTCCTCGAGTTGAAATTTCAAGGCGATTTTGAAACTCGTTTGTAAAAAGTATCCGTCACCCAACAAATAAAAGTGTTATGATAAGCGTTTAAAATTAATCTTCATCTCAGGCCCGTCTCCTGTATCTTTTGATCCAAGGTCTGGTGGTACCTTGCTAATCAAATAACGAGTAGAAATAACAGTAATGACAAGAGGGGGCCGTGGATTAAAACTGGGTCTCGTGGCTATCCATCTGTCCCGGGTGTCTTCGCGCCACGTGATTACGCAGTTAAATGATTGCGCGGTGGTATGTAACCATGTATTTAGTAATTAAGGACGGTTCTTGGGCCAGTGCTAATGACGGGGCCGAGGAGTGGAAGACGCTGCCGCTCCCGCTCTCGTGGACGAAGACGAAGTCGAAGCCGAAGACGAGGACGAGGACCTAGCCACGAACCGCGGATCTCCGAGTCTCGGCTAGAGCCTCGCTTTGCCAAGTCACTGCCCGTAACGAGCTTTGGAGAGGGCGAACCCGTACTCCGATCGCGAGCCTCGATGCTTTGTGCCCCGAATCACTCGCGGTCCCAGGGTTCCGCTGACCTCGCACCTCGCACCTCGCACCTCCGTCTATAATCTATAATCTACAATCTCAGAGGGTATACGATTGACTGATGAAAACCTGAAGCGTGTCCCGTCCTTCCGAAAATTACTCTGCACTGACATTTTCACCCAAAACGTTTCATACGTCGCTTGAATGGAGTGTAAGGTAAACTGCCCTGTTTTCTGAGTACGTTATTCCACTATATCACGTCCAACTGATGGCAAGAAATTATCAAGGAGGAAAGTTCGATCATTCAGTGTCCAAAATCTAAAGTGTCACATGCAGCTAGAATGTCTAAAATACCGTGTTCTTTCTTTAGTCTCTTGTTTGTTTGAGAATTGTCGCAGTTTCAGAGACTTCGACTATCAACTTTTGACTCTAAACTTGTTCAATACGTGAATATTTGTCGCATTTGTGAAAAAAACAACTCCTCATCTCATAATTATTGGACTATCCGACTTCAGAACATTAAACTAATTGTAGCAAGCCGTGTATCAGAAACTGTGACATCAAAGTGATCAGAAACTTAGGCACAAGTTAGCTGCTGGATCAACAACTGTGTCTCTAACTACTCCCTTATGAAAGTTAAAATTTTAATTAATTAATATCTGAAAATCCTTCGTCCTTCAAGGAGTGTAAATTTTATGCAATCAAACCCTTCATTGCCGATTTCCTGTTATTTTCCATTACTTGGAGGTGAATAACTTATTGTCAATTCCCATTTCGATAAAGCTTGGAACGGTCTCTCTTGCTCTCATGCTCCGACGTCACTATTCAGTGTTACTAGTCCGCTATCTGATGTCAGCTGTGAAAACCCACTCCTTCCTTACGCTCCGTATCTTCTCTAGTTCTCTCTTCCCTTTGGAGGAAAATTTGGTTTTCGAAATTGTTGTGGTGAAATTGTGAATTATGACGTCACGGCCGATGAGAAAGCGTTTTTGTCTAGGTAATTCAAAAATTTTACGGGTCAAATATTGTTTCATTTTATACAGTATATAAACATTAATTTTCTCTTGTTTTTATGTGTAAGCCTATAACTATAATTCGCAAAACTTGATGAAAGGTCCAAGACTGTCTATAAAATCGAACGGAATTCCTGATTTATAGTTCTTTGGTAGATCTTTTATGAGATGGTACGACGAGTTCGTCGTAGTTGATACTGTCAGAAAACAAGTTTTTTGGACGGTGAGTATCAGCGCGGGCTGGAGTTAAAGTCAGCAACTGACAAGCCGCTCTGTTAATTACCGATTTTCCTCGGTTCGTGTCACTTTTTAATTGATACCAGAAATTGAACTTGGATAGACCACAGTTTCGGCAGAGTCATCGCTCGCCTTACGCCCCTCCCAAATCATTTTAAGGCCCCGGGGACCATTATAGCCATGTATCGAATAAAGTTGCCAATATCTTAGAATATAATTAAACAACGGAGGATTAAATATCGTTCTTCACCTGTTTCTAGTCAGAACTTAGCCGTAGTGGAAAGGATCAACAGTCACAGTTCCCTCTCTCTTGTAATGTACGAGGATAACATTTTCGACCCAAAGTCTCACGTGAAGAATAGCTTAGAACAATTATTGCAATTAATTGCGTCTCGCCTGTCACGAAATTAGTAACCAAGGGTAAAAGTCATTAGTCTTATGGCTAAATTTCACTTCCCTGTATAATTAATTTTTGTCTCATTTTTTTAGATGAGGACCACTGCCTTATTCTAGACAGTTAGTTACGTTGCAGAAAAACACGTTCGATCTTAATGTTTGTTTTGGAGAACCTCACGTAGTGCAAGACTGCACTGTTGGAAATAATCTGTGTAAATGTTAAATTTTTTGCGTGTTAAAATTTTTGTGTCATGTTTAACTATCCTTTTGAGTCGTTTCAACATTCGCGAATTATGTCAATGCATCAAAAAGTGTTAAAGCCAAATGTAACACAAAAGCCGCTCATTTTAACACAAAAATCTCGTTCGCTCCTTAATGGATATGAAAAATGTTAAATTTGTGTTGTTTCGTCAACACAACACACCATTTTATGTAGAAATGTACTACTGACAAATGTTGAAATGATAGTAGAACAAAAATAGCCACCGTCGTCGGATTTTGCCTGTTATTACGTGTCGTGCACGGTCTTCTAGACTCGACAATTCGATTTTCTGCGAAAATCTGTGAAAAATGTGCTACGCTAACTCAATTTCATTAACTGTACATCTGCAGAAATGATATAAAGGAAAAAGTTGTTTCTTTTATTAAGCGATCGTATAGCGTAGTGGTTAAGGCGTGCGACTCGTAATGCGAACACCGGTGAGCGTCCCGGTTCAAACCCCGGCTAGGATTAGGAATTGCGAAATTTATCACTGCGAACTCGAAATGCGTTTTTCTTCACATGTATGTTTAAATGTGCATTAAAATATCCTTTACCACTAATATCTAACAGCGTGAGCATCGAAAACAATCTGTTTTTTTAATTTCAATATTAGTTCCAGCCATTTACTTATGCATTTTCCACGCATATTGAAAGTTGAAACAACATACGATTTGACATTATCGTTCTGTTCAATTAACTCAAAAGTGCAGTGTTAAAATTACAAAACAATATGTTGAATTTGTGTTAATTTTTACAACCATTTCGTTGTGTCAACGCTTGACATTAACGGCTTGTGTCAGATTAACATATTTTTTATAGTGGACCTACTGGGACACGCGAAAAATGTTGAATTTAACACTTTTTTTCTAACAGTGTACAGTTTCGATCCCAATTGGGTTCGCCGAATTAGGTTTTGCAACAATGAACCCAATTACTCCGATCTCAGATCTTTGAACTTCCAGTTACGCCGTATTAGCGACTTGTTGTTGTACGACTTGTCCGCGAATGAGTCACGGAGTGCGAAAGATAGCGATATTGCCAGATAGGTCCACCCCGCTCTCCGTATCTCCGTCTCCTCGTCCGAATATCCTGGAGAAGATTCGTCTATCTGTTGCAATTACGTCGACTGTTCGCCATTAGTTCAATATCATCCTTACGTTATTTCATTCAGAGACGGTTTCATTGTCTGCGGTATGAAAGTGTCGTTTCGAAGGGAGAAGCTGGTGGCTAAAAGGAACCTTTTTCTCTTTCACGATCGTTTTCACACAACGACCATCCTTCAGGCTTCGATGGCTCTCTGAATCGGTTCGATTCGCTATATTTTCTGACAGACTCGGGTTACGCCGCATCGTCGATGGGCAAATTTCCTGTTTCCTTTTAACATCGACAAACGACTGAATGCTGCTCTAACCCTTTCATGACACAAGCATTTATATGAACTCGGAAGCTTTTCACGTTCAACAAAACATACACTTTGATTTAGTGGCTCTCAAACTCCGGTCCGGATTTCGGTTGTTCTCACTTAAATTCGTCAATTAGTTTCAGATTTGTTTTAATCAACGTCGGAGAGGGTGTGACCCATAGAACACACGCTGCGCTGCAGCAGAGTTTCTAAATAATTACTAAACCGTGACCACCGCGTTATAACCAGCTGCACATCGTCGCCTGAATACCGCAGAAGCGTAGAACTTGAATGATGCAGTTATAAAGCTAACGAATGGAGGATGAATTTTTCTTTATTTTTCAACTACAAAATCAACGCAATTGTACGTTGTGTCACAGGGACAGGAAAAGGTTCGGCTTCACGCTACGTTGGGTTGCTGCACCGAGTTACTCTGACAATGAGTTCATTTTTTCGTCATTTTCAGATTTTCTGTGTAGAAAATTCATGAAACTGAAGCCAGCAGCCATAATTAGCAGTCAGAAGTGCTGAATTCAACTGAAATGAAATAATAAGGCCGAAGTATTAAAACTTTTTGGGAATATTTTGAAAATTGTATACTTTTCAAGTTTTTACCAAAAATTATAGACTGAAATCTGTACCTACTTCCTGATTATATTTGGGAGAAGCTTGATATGTTTGGCTGATAGCTGTGGCTGCTGGCTTCAGCTTCATGGAAAATTCTCTTGTGTATTTGAGAATCATATTCCATTTCAACAATTGTTACGAATGGTATTCCTTGTTTTAAATTGTTTGAACAGAGGACCGAAGTTTCGAATCGAGTAGACTGAGTAAATTGACACTGTTGACACAGTGGAACGAAGTCGTAATCTGATTTTCCTGATCCCACTTCACTATTTGATCTCAATTATACTCAATTGCTTGACATCAGATATTGCACCATAACGTTCGCGACTGTTTATATTTAAATGTTTTATGCATGACATGACGATAAAGTGCACACATGATCGCGAATGAATTCTTGCGTGAATCATGTTCCTTATCCGATGTTGCGACGATGCAAATTTATCGTATTGTGCCAACTATACTTTTGCACAGTGGAATATTCTACACTCTTCGCAATATTTTTCCGTTCTTCTTCTGCTCCATTTTAATCTCTGTCCATTTCTGATCGTCTGGAGGTCTAAGCCTGCTGCTTCTAGGCAGGCTATGACTCACGAGAAAAAATCCGAATTAGGATTGATTGTCTGTCAAATAAAATGCAATTAAACTGATGACGTAATCCCTCCCTTCTCCCCTATACCAAATCCCTCGTAAATGAACAGCGTAGCGCAGGATAGTTTTTTTTTTTAAGGGTTTATCTCAGTTTCTTTCACTCAATGAAAACGACCAGCTTTCTAGTTATTTGAAACTTGAATGTGAGTTAATTGTGTGTCGGATTAATCCTAAGTCAAAGTTGTTCTGGTTATTTTTATACACTTTTAATTTGTTTTTGTAAATTTGTAAATTTGTAATTTATAATTTATAATACCTAAACTATAAGCAAGGTGGAGAAAATTATTCCCTGCTATATTCGAGGCAGATGTTTGGATGTACGAGGTACTTGGGGTTCAACCAGTCGTGAAACAGTTGCATACACGAGTATACATACATATGCGCATTCTCTACCCCATCTCGAATTAAAAGGGGAAAAAATTGGGGCTGCGGCGCATCAACGACTTGATATTCGATATCGTCCGACTATAGTCAGAATATAATGAGGCCTCTAATATCGAAAAAGAAGAAAACTAGACAAAGCTCCGGTTCAATTATGGTCTTTGGCTTATTTCGATAAAGGAAATTCCAGGGCTGCATTAATGGTCCGAGTCTAGCCGAGAGGAATTCGAGTCTCTCGTCGAATGACGCATAAACTTGATCGCGAAGGGTTCTGTCATGGCGGTGAAAGCCGTTGTGTACATTGCATTGAAGCGTCATAAGCATCGCTCATCTCTGTCATCCTTCGACCATCGGGTATATCCCATCGTCATTCGTTCCTGGATCGTCCATTTCTCCCCTTGACATCCCGCAGCAGCCCTCCACGTGCAGTTATAACCCCCTGAAGGGTGTTTTCACCCGAGTGCAACGACCCAAGACTATCCTTCTCCTCGACATCCTGTCGGGAGGATACCACGAGCGTTGCTCCCCTTGCAGTATTCCTGTATCTATACAGTAGAAAATTCTAGGCTCGTGTTACGCACACGTTGCGGTACATTATGGTCGGGCTCTTGTCTCATTCCCGTCCTGCTTTTCTCTTTCCGTATTGATCGAAGGAAATGCATGAACTTGTGACTTGCAAGCCATTTCTGCTGGCATTTGTATTCTCAAAAATTTACCACCCGAGACACTGGGAGAAAGATTGCTCAAACCTATTTGCATTGCAAAGTTTAATTATCTCGACGAAGCTGTGTCCAGAAATTTGCAATTTTAACCAACGAATTGCGCAAAGCTCACATGAAACTGAAACTAGCAGCCATAATTAGCAGCCAAGTGCTGAATTCAACTGAAAGTATAAAAACTTTTTGTGCGATATTATGGAAAATTAATGCTTTTCAAGCTTTTAAAAAAATTATGCACCGACATCTGGTACTTCCCAATTATATTCAGGAGAAACTTAAAATGTTTGGCTGATAGCTATGGCTGCTAGCTTCAGCTTCATGAAGCTCACTGCAAAGTCTCACTTATACACATTGATCAATGCATCGATGATAGAAACACACTGTAAATTCTTGCGAGTAACTATTTATTCATTCACTCCACGAGAGTGAAAAGTCGGGCCAGTCATAAAAGCGTGAATGGTGACTCCGGAGAATTTAGAGAGCATTCCTGGTTTTTTTATTTTTTTTATTGTCTTAATGACAAGATTTCGTTAAATGTTTTAGCGCAACAAAGTTGACAAATGTTTAAACAACTAGTTCTTGATTCTAGTTAACATATCATAAGCGGAAGCAGGATGCACTTGAGTTAGTTAAGGTAATTAGGAATAATGGGGAAGAAGCTGCTTTCAACGTGGAAATTGCCCCTTGTTAAGTCCAGCTCGCGCACGCCTTAGGTGACATAAAGAATTATTAATAACGCCCGGAAGTGTTAACCGTCATCTGTACCGAACTATTTTCTAGTCATCGTTGACAGTTCACATCCCAGTACAAGTGTCGGCGTCCTTAGTTCAGCTATGGAAAATATTTCGTTCGTCTAAATCTTCTCGACGCATCTTCTCATCGAGAATCCCTGAGCCGGGTTCTCAGGTGCTCAAGGCAAGGTTCGCGCTCTTTGCAGTTCCTCTTCGCAACTCGTTTATCCCGTTTCCGGCTCGAGTCTCTTTCCCACGATTCTAACAGCGATGAAATGATTACACAATTTTAATCGTGGGTCTCGCTACCTTATCCAACCCTTTGCTTTTGGTAATTGATTAAACGGGTCCCTTTTTCGTACCTTCGTACCAGCCAATGTGATCCGAAGGGCACAACATTTTCGACCCACTGGTTATCAACGGAATTCCAAACACCGCGGGTGAACGTTATAAATTCGAAGGTGTGTGGTTATAACGTTTTTCATTTAACGTTATCTCCGTAATGGATGGTTCGAACCCCTTTTTTCCACGATACTCTTCACGCACGTGTCGCTTATACCATGTGTCATTCAACGGCTCTCCGTCTATTCTGTATTCTATGTAAATATCTGACCGTGAACTCAGCGTCTACTGACACAAGGTTTCATCAGGGTTCAAACATCGGAGCAGCATAAAAAAAATCTTCTCATTTCTAGTGAATTTACTATAATTGGCTGAAAATCAGTATTTATAAAATCAGTATCTGAGCTGTGGAAGAAAATCGAAACGTGTTCAGTTTATTAATAATGGATTCGATGATTAACAAGTTCGCCTTTACGATTCACATTTTCATCTTCGACAGTGATTTCGTTAACTGATACAAACTCGTTTCTAGATTCAGAGAAATTAGCTCAGAGACTTAATGCTCGTGAGATGTTGGTTGATGTCAGGCCAACGTAAGACCCTGAATAAACAGGGAACGAAACGTGGGCGCGTGTACCTTCTACGCGTCTACGTTTGTTTTTCCTGTTTCTTCCTCGTCTTATCCTTATCCTAGTTGCACTAGAATGTGTGGGTAGAAATGCAGGTAGAAGAGCAAGGGACGTTTCACCTTTAACTAGCTTAATCAAGGGGGTAAATATTTACCGAATCCTCTTTCAGCTACTGCTTGGAATTCCTCTGGAATCTCTTGGATAAATTCCTTCCTGCCTCCCATTTTCTACTCTTCGTTTTTATTTACCTTGTTCCTCTTGCTTGAAGAATCATTTTTACGATCCACTGAGTACACAGCATCTCCTTATCTCCATTCGGAAGAAACTCATCCCCGGCTTTTTACCAAAAACACAAAAAAAACGGAGAAAAATCGAGTCAGGAATTATATATACGTCAGCTGTCTCTGACTCGTGATGGTACCAAGGGCACCCATGCAGGTGCAACGATCATCGACGCCTCGGGTCAGGCTGGATCACCAGGTGTTGACTGACCACCGGAAGCTCGGTGTCCAGCGGCTGATTATAAAACCCGTGATTATAATTTTCTTCAATTTGTTTTCTTCTTCGCGCGCGATGAATTCAGCAATGATAATCGCACAAGGGCCACTGCATCATTTTCTACGAATTAGTGTCTAATCCCGATTGTTACGGGTCCTATACAGCGCAGAAATGGACGACCACGAGATACAGTCGACGGTCGAGTCCATCCTCGGACCTGGCGTCAAGGTTGTTGACTGTGAGAAAAAATCTTGCGTACGCGAGGAAGAGGTGCTGCTGATAAACGGGGTGCCGATAGCTCTGGAAGGCCCCGACGGTATTGCTATAAGAGAGGCTATGATCACGGGACAGGTACCACCGTGCGATCTTCTCAATCAGATACTCGTCAGAGCTGGAATACTGAGGTAGAGTCTGGAGCCTCGGAAATTGATTGGCGTCGAAATATTTTTCTAACACTTTCAAGTTTTCCTAGCGGATAGAAATAGCGTGAAAATATTCGGCGGAATCAAAGCAGCATTGGTCGGATAAAAAAATTTGAATTCTGAATTCTTTTTTGGATATCGAAAGATCCGGGGGGGGGGGGAAATAACTCGTTGAAATAACGCGTCAGTAATCGAGGAAATCACTGAAACAATAAGAAATAACTGAGAAAAAAAAAATAATGTGTCAGTCAAATCTTGAGTTATTTCCCCCTTGGAAAGATCGGCAAGTATTTTCGACCAATAATAGCCGCAGTTGTCAATCAGTTTTCAACGCGAATCAATTTCCTGCTCGATTCTACCTCGAAGATAATGTTCAAGGGCTCCGGTTCGTCTGGAGACATCGCTGAGCGTTAAGTCATCGATAGTAACAAAAGAGGAAGTGACCGTGGCCAGGGGTGGGAAAATAGTCGACGAAAGAAGTCGCGAGACAAAAGAGAACAACTTCTACACCTCGTCCACAAGCGAGATATGGGAGCCGGTTGGAATCATCCACAATCACAGGAACCTGAAGCCGTTCGACAGCTCGGACGAATCGAGGCCCAATTCTAACGCGAGTTCCGACCAGGGGTACACGACCAACAGCAGCAGCCACGTCCTCAGAGAACGGGGTGGCGCCCTGGCCGGGTGTCCGATATGCGAGGACGGCGATCCGGACTGCGGACGACACTGCGTACGAGGACTCGGCCTCAACGGTTCGAACGTGCCGAAGGTACCCGGTGTTCAAACCACCACATCAGCGGTAAGTAACGCCTCTAATCGTGGGAACAGGAGATCCCTTTTCGCGATATGATCGTCAATCCCGGAATTCAAAGACGTTAGACGGCCGGAATCGAGCGAACCAATTAGTGAGAGATAAGCTAATCGCCGCTACATTTTATGTGTTGTTACACCCGAAGCCATAAAGTTTTTGTCCACTACCTCCTGGACGTAGGTAGACGCGCGGGTTTCCATAGTGGGAATATAACGTTCGGTTTATATTTTATATCGACTCTGAGAAGCAGCAGGTAGCGGAGAAACTACATAAAACGTAACCATATTGGGCCGAGAGAAACAGTGACAACTGCTGCAAGAAAGCGCGGAGGTAGACGGAGATATTCAGTGGATATCACTTATGGTATTAGGCGGGGGACTGGTTTCTTTTATTTCACCAAATGCAGCAGAGAGGTAAGATACGGGTTGATGTATTTTCTGAAACAGTTGCTACCGTACAAAAACAGATTTGACAATGATAAAAAGACGATCTCGGATACATGAATAGCTCATAGTTGTCTTAGGTCAGGCTGTCTGGCTGCGGCTCTGCAGCTAAAAGACTCGTTTTACTGCACGAGCAAGAAATACTTCCTACGGTTCGAGGCGACCATTACGACAAGCGGCTACCGGACTCCGAGTAAACTTGAATCTAGTGAATCTAATTATACTTAATTAGGCGTCGTTAGACGAGGTAGACACCGGATCGCCACCGATGTCGTACAACTCGTGTCACCAGAACTTTTTATTATCTCTATTAAGAATATCGTGGTTACTCAGAGTTTAACACCCTCCCAATTTTCTTATTTTTTCATCAGTCCATCATCTCACCGTTTGTCTATGAAGCAATTTCTCACGATTATCAACAGAAGAATAACGCCCACGCAATCTGTTTCAAGGTTTTATCGTTGAGTCTGTATCGTTACCTTGATCGTGTGCCTCGTGGCAGCCGCGAAGTGCCGGAAAACTATGTAATTCATGTTTATACTGTCCGACTTGAATTTCATTCACAGTCATTTGGGTCACTGTGCGAGACACCCGTAACACGTACAGATACTTAACTACACGTGGTTGTATTGGAAGTATGTACATGGTCGTTGATCGGAATTTATTTGTCTGGATCAATAAAAACAGGAATCATGGCTGTTCTAACGCAATAACTATCATTAATTTCGAACATAAAAAACCATATCTGAATCCAGTCCCTTTCAGTCTGATGCATACACTCGAAACAGCGAGAGATTCAAGATTATGCATATGAGTTTATTTGCAAAAAAAAAACATGACCCTTGGATAGATAGATAGATACATTTATTAATTAAATCTATGGCAATACAGTACAGAAATTTAAGATATGCAAAATAAAAACAAAAAGATTCAAGGAATGAGAGATAAAAAGGAAGTAAGAGACTAGCAGCTGAGAAAACAGTGATTATCAGTGATGTTAGAGTCTTGTTTCGTTATATCTTCAAGTCTTTTACAAAAACTTGAATCCTGTGCGTTTAAAGTCATCTAAGTCGAATATTAATTGATTTACCCTGTGTCGGTAATTCGGAGCTCGACTCTACCCACAGTTGTAAGAACAGGGATTATGAAATGTACCCTCTGAGCCTTCGCCAAGCTCTTACCTAGCGTAGGTAAAGAGAATCTCTGCGCGCGACTGGCAGTCGATAACCAAGAAATCTATCTTAACTGCGTAAAACGCATCCGGTTGTCGGTAATATCGTTTTACAGCACTCTCTTATTATCCCCAGATGCAAGAATTCTGTCCTCACAGAAAAAAAAAGGAAATTTTTTCCTTCCGTTGTTGTAGAATCATTTTGAAAAACGAAAACAAAATTTTATCAGTACCTGTCAGTCTTTCTTAGTCTGACAGTTTGGAATAAACGTAAAGTGTGATTGAAATTTGTTTGAAATTTTTTTCGAGTGTCATGTGCGAGGTAATCGATTTGTGAAATCGACAACCCTGAGAGGTCTGGCATATTCTGAATTAACGAGTAGCCAAACTGGCGGGGAATCAGCTACTCGTATATGTGACACGTAGCTATAGCTATATAGCGGTAACATGTATTAAATAATACACAGGCGTATAACGTTGCGTTACACTCAGCAATATTCCCCAGGATATGCAACGCTCATGCATAAAATGCAATTTCGTAGCTCACGGTTGCCGGTCCGATGGTCCACGCGGTGTGGCCACGCTTCGGAATTTAATTGGATTTATTGATCGGCTTTCAGATTGCCATTTCCTACCGCTGGGTGGATAGACATATGCACCTGTCCGAAGTTAGAGTCTACGTTTCAACACGCCTTCTCTTAATTAACGAACTTTTAAACTATCAATGAAATTGGCAATTAAAATATATATCCCAAGTCTTTTTTTTGTTTTTGTTTTTTCACACCAAAAACTTGGTATGCAGTTATAATAACGCCTTCCTCCACCTTGTCAACGGCGTTACATCCTCTCGGGAAAATATAACGAATGTCACCCATTCGCCTGTCGTCAAAAGGAATGTACAATCTTCGAATGCCTGACAGAAATCCTATAAACCCGACCCAGTAGGCTGATCACGTCGTTGAAACCTGTCAGAGCTCTTTGCTCTTCCTTCCTTCCGTTGGGAATTTCAATTTTTATTGCCATTATCTTTATAGGGCTGCAGTCAAGACCTGACGAAAAAATCATTTTACTTGGAAAGTCGAGCGAAGAAGATGATTTTCTTGACAGTAAGATCTTCAGGTTTCTAGGTCACGGATCAGAGTTTTGACGGCGACGCCCGGCGTCTAAATTTTGTTCTGGCTATATAGTTGGCACGGCCACTTGTACGTTAAAACTATTAATACAGACTTCCGCGTCCACCGGTCTTCGAGGATGTAAAACACGAGTTAGTAGGCAGTCGATCGAGCCCCCGCGAATTACGCACTAGTTCGTCAAATAAATCAGGGTAGTACGGTTTTTCTACACATCGGATCAGGAATCGGACAAACTTCATTTGACATTTTCAGGCGGAACAATTTTTTTTATCCACTGTGAAATTCGATCGAGAAATAAATGATGATGATAATCAATGAGATTTAATAAGAAAGAGAAGAAATAAGTAAAGAGAAATGAAAAATTTTGGTGGAAGTGCGGTTCAGGCTGAAACATTGCCAACTCTGTATGGATTGATGATAGCTTTTTTGACCGGACTCGTCGGTTACGTTCTATGGGTGAGTTCGGATTGTCCAGATTGATTATATTGGGCCAATTAATTCTAGTTATATTCGATGCTGCTTTTTTTTTATTGAATAACGATCGATCAGATAATTTTAAAGCTGTGCTAAAAATTCATCTCCATAGTTTTTATGTTCTTTTCTTTTAACGGGGTATTATCGACAACGTTCCACTGCAACACCGTCCTCTAACAATCCTGGCTATTCAGGTCAATAGGAATCGATCTATTTCCGTCAAGTACACGCTATCCCAGGGCACTACTTCTTCGCTTCACGTACAAACTCACACCGACACATTCTCAATGGCTTTTGCTCCGGGTCTGTTTTATCTGCGGTCTATACCCACGTTTGCAAGACGTTGGTTCAGCTCGTCGAAGAAAACGTGTGAATTCGGTATGTCAGCAGAGGAAGGTATCGAAATTCGAGATTCTCTCTCACCTTCGTTTTTTTTTTTTTTTTTTTTTTTTTTTGTTTTTGTTTTTGTATACACCTAACATTTTCATCTTGAACTAAAATTTATTTATTTATTCATCTATTCAGTTTTTTGTGTAGCTCTGAAGAGAAAAAAAAAGAGTCTCTGGATTATGAATATCCTGTTCAACTTGTCTCGAAATTTTCCGTCAAACTCGAAATGCGAGGAGAGACTGTGTGAACCGAATTGACAATTACTGTCCTCTGATACAGTCTCCGGGATTGAATTCCCTCAAAGTTCTCTCAGAATCATTTGATTATATATTTTGTCTCGTTGAGAGAGAGAGAGAGAGAGAGAAAGAGAGAGAGAGAGAGAGAGAGAGGACGTGGAGAGTCTGTAACTGCTCAGCCAGATATGGTTCAAGGTATTATATCACATTCCTCATCCTCACTACAGAACAACGTCTTCATCTGACAATCTGAGACGAGGAAGACTTGTTGTCTTTTGGAAGACTAGTTTCCTACACCACTTCACTCTGTGCTAGACCAGGACTGAACAATTATCGCGGTGTACTTAAGATCTCGAGGAATTGTTGAGCGTCATCAGTACCACACAAGGACAAAAGTTCAGACATACTACACCCTGCATAGTTCTCAGTAACATCGGAGCTTTTGGACTTTGAGACATCTCCACTGATTCCTTCAACTTCTATTCCGAGTTCAAGCCAACTGGAAATGTTGTTTCAATGAAGTTATATTTCACCTTGAATTGTATGCCGCTTCTTTGAACTGATTCCTCGTCCCCTGAGAAAAAATATGATTCTGTGTATTAAAATCAGTACCGAGAAGAGAAGATCCGCTGTGGTACTGAGAAGTATTCGAAATCGTCGAGCTTAAATGCTGTCATCTGATTAACGTAATTGGCAGATTCTTTTTCACATTCTTGAGTTCCAATTTGTCATTAGTACTAACAAAAGTATTCTTCTCCCTCGAAATATATCACCGCCCATTCGACCCGCGAATTTACTCGGTATTTTAATCAACCATTCCGGAGGAAAATTACACACCGGGCCGGTAACCAAACACCCTGGGAGGTTGATTCGGTCCGGCGATACTACGCACGAGGCCGAAACTCCTGGTCCAGATCTGATTTCTGCCCTTCGTTCGAAATCCGGTAGACGGTTATAGCGGAGATAACACGCCCCGTATATCGTGAAATATGACCTCTGGATTATAATCGACGCAAAGAACGCGGTTTCACGTGATTGTATAATTTCCCACGCAGACGGAGACGAAGCTTAGCATAATTCAGTCATAATCGAAAGGAAACAGTAAGAAATTAACACTTTCGTTAAGTCGAATGAAAATCCTAAAGTAAACGATAAAACTTTTAATGGCTTTGAGAGGAGAAGATTAAAAAGTAATCTATCAGAAAGCGTGAGAGTATATACGTATATATTCATTCTTGGATATTTGTTTGATATAGAAGTACCCGTGGTAACGGAAGTTCAATAAAAATTCTCCTGCGACGATTGACGAACTAATTACTCGCGTCTTTGCGTTGCGACGGAATTCATTCTGTGTGAAACGACCGAGTGAAGAATTTCCGGCAGCAGCACACCCCCACCCTTATACCACTCACCACTGAACAGACATTTACTAGAATTCGAAATTGTCTGCCCGCCACGCCATGACCATGTGCCGCCTTAATTGTATCGCCTACCCTAATTAATGCTGACTATGATTAATTACAAGTTAGTCAAGCCTAACTTCGTCTGAACGTTGATTCATAGCCTCGCTTCCTCCAAGTCTTTATTAATAAGCAAATTATCCCGAATTCCATTTGAAAATCAGTTTCAGAAATTAAAATAAAAAAAATAAAAAATTCTGCGTTCAGTCAATCTTCATCAGCGTTAAAATCCTTCAGATATCCAGAAAAGTCGTTTTCTCACTTTCCACTTGACGGAATTCGAAGATTCAATGTGCTGTTACGACCAGAGCTGAGCGTGGTTTTTCAGGTCGAATTGGAATTCGGTGTTCATCGATGAATCAACCTCTCCCTCGTCTCTTCAACGGTGTCGAAATTCCCATGGACCAGAGATAGTCTCTCAGGATACGATCTTGACCTCGTAGTTGATCTTCGGGACGCCCATCTCAGGATCAATTTTTGCACGACTTTTTTTTCGTACTCCTGCCTCCTCCCTTTTCGCTTAACCTGGTTTCTCGCACTCTATGCTCAACCCCGCAACAGTTCCGGAGAACGGTGTAGGTACGGAGGCTGCGGCATGAAGCATTTGATATACCTACTGTCAATGACGTCAAAATGTCGCAAGATTTTTTGATCAATTACAACTTCCAGTCGATTTGTTGTGCATCGAAATTCAACGACATCAGCAATGTCAGGGCTGGTAGCGAGTCACTTTTCTCACTGTGAGTCGGTTCTTTCGATCGAAGTCACTTTTTCCAAGATTTGATAACTTAAGTCACTTTCCTGGTCACAATTTAGTATCGCACTATGGAAATATTTTTTTTTTTTTTGTTCCCAAATCTGTTCGGTATCGTGCAAAATCGCTTCAAATTATTCTTGTGTTCGACTCCAATTAAAATTACAACCCATTGCAACGACAGTTGATGTAGTTACTGAAAATGAGTTATAATTGATTTTTCCCAGTCACTTTAATCGTAAGTCACTTTTTGGTCACTTTTTAGGCACTTTTTGGAGTAAAAAACTCACTTTTCTAATTTATTTTGGGCTCCTCTATCGCTACCAGTCCTGCAATGTCCAACGCTTCCCTCATCAAATCGATCAGATTTACTTTTTTTCTTGGTACATTCCCACCGCTGTCAAAAACTTCCGGTTCTTTTTTTCGGGTCAAGTGTTGGGCTGACATTCGCACCCTGTTTCGTATCTTTTCGGGCGTTATTAGCCGCTAGGATTCCCTTCGGTAAGATAATAAAAGTTTTGGTCTTCTTGTTCCCAGAGCGGTTGCCACGGGGGCAATTCAATTCTGATCATCTGCTGATCTCTTGGTCTTGTTTCTTTGTTGAAAACTTTTGGGACCTACCCACTTGGTTCGCGGACTGTTTCGTCCATTGGTTTATTTTTTGTTTTTACTCCGGTTACGCGCAAACTCTCTTCGGTGTCTGCTGGGATTCCCTCCTCGTTAAACTTGGTCAAACTCTAAATGACTCTGTATGATGGTTGAGAAAATCAATTATCGATGGCTTTAATTCGTCCGGCCAATCAAACCCGTTTATAACTCCTTTGTCTCGATGAAATCGACCGGCGGTTTTACCTCCGGTAAACTTTCACACGGTTATGTCAATATCTTGAATGCAAAACTTAATTCCATCCGTCCATACTTTCACCTCACTTGATAAGCGCAGAATATTGATAAAACTCCGAGTCGCTGTAGTATCGCTATTCGAAGGAATTGGAAATCGATGATTGTTTAATATCGACTGCCTTCCGCAACGGGATAACGTTCACCCACCTCGTTTTGTCCCGAAACTTTTTCACCTTCAAAGTTGGATGCTGTAAAATAATGGGAAAGTTACTTCCTCGCAAAAAGTATTTTACATTTTCGGTTTCGACGAGGTCATTTATTTACTCTTATCGACGACGTGGTATCTATTTGAGTTCCATCAATTTCTCTACGGATAATTTATTGTACCAAGCTAATTGGTAATTGACAATTATGCTCGATTAAAAGCTAGCTATTTACCAACCTGATAAATTGAATATAACCATTTCCTATAGAAACGATGAAATATTAATACCCAATAGAATTATAAATCAGTGGACGATTCGCAGATATCGCAGATTAATTTATCCACATATCTACGTAAAATGTGAACAGTGCTGATGATACATTGAAAATACAACCTAATCACTTCATCAATGTCACGCTTCGGCGGACATGAAGAGATCAAAACGTGGGTTTATCGGTTTCATTAGTTTTGTCAACTGCAAAAGAGTTATTCCAACCAGGAAAAATGTCACCCAAAACAAGTGACTGATATATGCGAATACAATTTTGAAACAGTCGAACCTCACCTATTCGACCGACCTGAGACCGGGCTGCCTCGGCTACTACTTTACGGAAATGTCAATCATAGTCGAAGTGGGCCTGGCGATGCCTTGTAGCAGACCTTAGGGAAGGTTTTGCGGTGAAATCCAAAGTATACAATCATTTACATCAGGCAACAAACTTTGTCCAAATAACAGAAAACATTCGTTTCTCAGTAGGTGCCAACTTCGTCTGTTCCACATTGGTTGCCTGGATTTTCATTTCGTATTGCAAAAGTTTTACGACCCCCTCGAGACTTCATTCGTTTCACCTATTCCTCAAACATCAAGATACTGAACGTTGGAATATGTAGTTGATTCTTTACATTCTGTGGTCTGAAATGTTGAATCGCCATACCGTGCTGTGTTTTAGTTAATGAAATTTTCCTATTATGGAATATTAAACGTGAGTTTAACTAGAAAATTACTATTATACCGACCACTTGCTTATCTCCGGCAGTCTCGGTACATACCTACCTTGCGATAAAGTCTGGTCTGGTAAGCACACGTTGTGCGGTAGTTAGAACGGCGTATAAAGTGCTACAGTTTTATAGCCCTTTTACAACCACTATCCGATAAAAATCGTCTGTTTACCCGCAATAAAGAAAACTTCTATATATTTCCTCAATCCAATGATTCGCTTGCATTAAATAAGTTTATCAAAATTGAACACGCACCTTACGTGTTAAAAACCTGAAACATAAACCGTAACATCGATCCTCCATATTTTGCCTCTATTTCAATCCTATGATAAGGTGAACCGCGGCTATCAGTTAGTGACTGTGTCCAAAATAATGAACACAAATATCGTAACTAGATATGACTGAAAAGTGTTGAAAAAAAACGTCAAACTTCTGTTAAATGGTCACCAATGGGGTCGTCCACCTTGCCCGCAATCCGACAAGCAACGTATTACTGATCTCTAGAAGAGGCTTTGGGCAACCCCTCGGTGTAATTCTTATCTTCTTTTACCGGTTGACTGAATCGTTGCGTTGGCGTTGTGGCGATTGGATCGAAGCGCCAACCAAGCGTTTTCCTGTTCATGTTTTCATACATTGTCCTCAAGCTACAGGATGACAGGATAGAATAGTCGCTAGACCGCTTAGATAGTCGGCGAAGAGCCCCGAGCCCGAAGGGTTATTTACTCCTGAACCCGGCTGTACACTTTTAGTAAAAGTCTCTCGAAATCAAAACGATATCAAAGTTGCCTCATGCGATTTCGATTCCAAGCCGCTTTTGCTGCGATTTCAAGGACAATCCCTCCAATGGTTTCGTGGATACACGAAAACTGATCGATGATTCCGAATTCAGAATCACTCGATAGTACAGACTAAAATAATGAAAAATCCTGTATGAATGATGCAGAACCTTGTTTGTTGGTATCTTAAATTTCCGAAAATGATGCGGAAACAGACGGTCATATGAAATTCTCAGAAATCATCCGGAGTCAAATATAAGTTTATGCTAAATTGTCAAGAATTATACAAAAAATCCTCAGAACTCACGAAATCGTGACGTATACCGAGGGACTATTCACTCAACCTTTAGCTGTACAAGTGATTCCGTGATTTCATATGATTTCATAGATAATCTCAATGATTTCTGCTGATTTTCGATCATCTAAAAGTGTTGCGAAGAATGTCAGCTGATTTCCAAGTGATTTTGTCTGACTTCAAAGCGATTTTTTGTCTGTTTTCAAAGTTCGAGTGAATAACCCATCGGTAACGCTGGAACTTTTATCTTTTGAAAATAATTTGAAAAATGATTGAAAATGCATCGAAATCGAAGGGTTATTGAGAGCCCACAGTGTCAATTTTGGAGTTATTAAACCGTGTATCGCTGCTATCAAATTTCAATTATTCTCTAATTATTTGTTCGCTGGAACAATCAAACAATCGGAATATGTTATTTTGTTCCGTTATTCTGCATCGAAGGGAGTCCATTACCTGCACTTGATTGTTGAATATATCTGTTTATAAATTCGGTTAGATAATTTACATTGTCAGGTTGATCGGAATCGAGTAATTCCAGATAATCACATCGAACCCGACCTCTGTTATCTCTCGATTTTATTTATTCAATATTGTTCTTTACATCAGCGACAAACACATCGACGCAGTTTATCTCTACAACGTACTTGATAATCCTATGACAATAGGCTGCTGTTCCCCGACTCGGGATCCACTGTACCGTTCGCGAATTAGTCAATCAATCGATAACTCAATTCCACCGTTTTGAACACCACTGCTCTTGATGATGATTCGAATGCTGTTTATCGCAGGCTTTATTGCAGTCTGTGTCGGTGCCATGGACCGGCTGCGTCGAATGTCCTGCTGAATTCTGGGATACCGTCAAGACCCTTGTGCTCATCGTCCGGTAATCGATGCTCATTTTCTGATTCGGTTATCGAATTTTTCCACACGTTAGATTTCAATCGGTCGTAATGTTTCTCGACGATTTCCATCGCGCCCTCGATACCTTCGCTCACCGATAAATCTTGAAATTTTTCAGGCCCTTCGATATCCTTCGGTTCCCATATTCGATCCGAAGTATATTTTGCGGAATCGGGTGTCTTGTCGGCGATAAATTTTTCCATTTCTTCAACAAATTTCCCTGCAGACTCGACTCTTTTCTCCTTTACATCTGGTGCTGGTGGTTCGAATACTCCACTCAATCCCCATCGCTCTTTCTTCATCCCTTTAGATAGGTTCTCGAGCCCCTTATCTAATTCTGAAAATTTCATCAGATCCAACAATTTATTCGACATTTCGGATGCATTTGCTTCAACCTCTCCACTATCTTCGGAACCCTTGTATTCTACG
>JAEUYN010000773.1:74328-91848 GCA_018257835.1 Euura lappo | reverse complement strand
CTAAAAGGTTGTAACGTATTCGACACTTTGAAAAATCATCCAATTATTAATTTAGAAGCATTCAAGAAAATAGAGACAATAGAATTTAAATTCAAACCACGGATGTCACCTGACTTACCGTTCACATTCATTGCAAATGACTTAGAAGCATCAACACACACACATTAGAGTCACAGTAACAAAATTAAACAGTCATTTGGACAACAACACAATACACGATTAACATTGTTTATACAAAACACACGTAGCTTAACCACAAAAATGTAAAATAATTTAAGGAAGATTTCCTGTCAAAAAGACGAACACACATGTACATATTTCACAGACAATTACTGACACAATAAACGGAGATTAACACATATGAAAATCAACTGGATTGTCGTAAATAGTATTCATACGCCACGTAGAGACGTTGAGGAGTTCGTGGGTCAACCCCTACTCCCGAAAATTTGAATAAATGTGCCTACGCATAAGGAAAAGTAGTGCGAAAACCGAGGCGACGTAATAGATTACGGAGCTGGAGAAATCACTTCGGTCAGTCCTCCCGGACAAATTGGTACGTTGCTGCAGAGCCTTACTGCAGTAATCGAATTTAGAATCAATTTTCGACTTAGAAGATTTTATTTTCTCGATTTAACGACTTAGAAAAATTTTGCTGGCATTCCATTTCAGACTACGGTCTTTAAAAGTATACATATTGCTTAATTATTATTAAACAAAGCTCCCAAGAGACAGCAATTAACAAACTATTGAAGATATTGCGAGAATATTCAATTCAAGTTCATACAAATCTTCACTATCAATATTAAATTTGTTTTAACCTAATTATTTCAACACCTGCACACATATCATCACACAACACACATCCTCAGACGATTTCTCCAATCCTACAACATCCTATCTCAATTGGTTAGTCCTCAGATAGATTGCTACTAGTAGAAACCCCCTGGACTTCGGAAAAGGGACTAAACGAATGTGGTACATCTATTCTGAGTCCTCTCGAGTAGAACAGGTAGAGAAATCCTTCCTTTGCCGTACGAAAGTATCGCATTGCACAAATTTTCTGAGCTTAGGTGATTTATTTCGATTTAGTTGTCCTTCTGGAAGCCCTGATGAGTCTCATACTCAACGAAAACTTTCAATTTCTATCAGAACGAGTGCTATCAAATTAAAATTCTCATAAATAGTTATAAATGGTCAAATCTTCGATGATAGTGATAAAACTCGTATAATATCAGTTTAATCTGAGTGATCGTGACACACTATGAAAGGATCACAGTGAGGATAAATGTTATAAGGTGTAACGTCGCATCGACAATTTTTCTTACTTTTCATACTTTTTTTTTACAAAACCTCTAAAGACCTCTGAAACGCATAGATAAATCGAATTTCGGACGAAATTCCAAAATTTTTATTTTTTAACAAAAAAACTTGACAAGTTAACGGTAAAAGGTCGCATTCGCCATCATTTTTTTTTAAATCATTTTTCCAAAATACTCTAAAATCATGTGAAATGCATAGAAAAATAAAAATTCCGATTCTCAAGATGAGAAAAGATAATACTAATAATGGCGAATGCGACCTCGTACCTTTACCGTGTCAATAATTTTTTTTGAATCCCGAAAATTTTGATAAAATCCCGGAATTTTCATTTTTCTTCGCGTTTCACATGATTTTAGAGTATTTCGCAAAAATGGGTAAAAAAATAATGGCGATATGACCTTTTACCTTTAGCGTTTTACTAATTGTTTGTTGAATCTTGAAAATTTTGAAAAAACTTCGGAATTTTCACTCTTCTCCACGTTTCACGTAATTTTAGAGTATTCCGAAAAAAAGAGTAAAAAAAAATGGCGAATGCGACCTTGTACCTTTAGTAAACACAATTATTTTTTTTGGGGTTAGAGATGAAAGGGCATAACCGCCAGTACTCACGACCTTTCACTGTTAGTTGATCAATTTTGCAATTTCTAGTTTTCTGACGGTATTTTAACATATCTCGCGTAAATACGGAGAAAAAAATTTGACATGCCTTTTTACCATTACGCGTGGTAAAAAGTCGTATATTGGCGCATACGACCTTATACCATTAGACACGCGATATCATTGCTTGCCTAGGGCCCCGGACAGAGCTAATCCGGCCCTGTTAAACGGCACTTGACGGCACGAAAAGAGACGTTTGAAAGATGTTGTCCATTAATTGTTACACGATATACAATTCATCGAATTTCGATGGCGAAAATATCCCAAAGGCACATGATTTTGCCAGCCGCATACTTGATGGCCAATAGCATATTTTTCATTCGTAAATAATAATCGGGGAAGATTGCATCGTGTATGTATTCAGCGGTGGGCCAGACCAGCTCCTTGTTTCAATATGAGAATATACGGACAGGGCCGGCGATCCTCCTATGATTTTGGTGGAGTACTCCATACCTTAGAGTAAGCAGGTATGGAAATCCATACCTCAGAATCTTAGCTCACTTTTATTTCCATAAAAATAAAATGTACAAGTCGACGCGGCAATCAATCGCCACGACGATACATTATTCCTCAACTTTGTTCCATATCCTGTTTGTTATCAGTTACGTATTCCAAGAATCACGCGCAAAACACTGAAAGTGATTAAACCGCAGTTTACAGCTACGATTTACAGCAGCTCCTATCTGCACGTTCATGTGCATCTCACGACTCTCGCGTACCATACTCAGATAGAATATTCTGAATGTATCGAGTACAAAGAATATGTATATATTTATGGCCAAACATGAGTACAAATATTGGAGAACGATCACAAAATCTTCATAATTCTCTTCATAAAAAAAAAAGTACAAGTATGACAATAAGTGCGCTGGTCGCATATTTTCCGCTTTCGCTTGTCCCCTTACTTGTTCGGATGCTGAGCATCATACTTGGCCAGATTGTCGCGAGCGCCTCCGGTGACCACAGCCCACTGATCCTTGGCTCATTCGTGTTCCCTCGGGTCTCCGGTCTTGTGATATTGCCCCCCGTGATAGGCGGCATGAATGGTAGCGCGGACCTTGATCTGTCTCGGATCGTCGTAGCCACCCTAACGCCGAGTCCAATCTATCGCTGTACCACCTGTGCCATTGGACAATGGAATTTTACCGGCGATGATCTCCCAAGGAACGAGGAGCAGAAGAAGGAGAAACACTTCACCGGTCATGATGCTGGAAGCAAAAATCGTAAATTATTTCTACACGTGGAGGAAATTGGAAGAGTGAAAAAGTAATCGAACCGACTGATTATCAGTCGGAGGAAGATGCTAAAGAAGCTGTGCGTCATGGCAAAAGAGAAAATTATCCAAAAACCTTCAAATAAGTGCCTCAGAAACACCAGGCGCGGATTCAGGGGGGGTCACAGGGGTCATGACCCCCTCCTTGCGTCCCAAATATCACAGTAAAAAAACGAAAATATGAATTTTCGATGACTGATAAAACAGCTGATACAACTTTTTCCCCCGGAAACTCCCCCCACGAAACCTTAACCCCCCCTAAATCAAAAGTCTAGATCCGCGCCTGAGAAACACAACGAATAACTATAACTAAAAGGAAAATTATCTTGAGTACCCTGGTGGAAATAATTTCTACGCCAAAGTACGAAAATTTCTACGATTTTCTATGAACATTTCTACTATTTTCTATGTCGTCGTAGGGCAATTGGAACACTGTCGTAGTGTTGGCGTAGAAATTTTCGTACTTCCTTTCGGTGTTTTGTGTAGAATATCGTAACATTTTATATGAAAATAATTTTTATCACAAGCTACGAAAATTGTATGATTATCTACGAAAACTTCCACCATTTTCTGCCTGTTTTCGAACAATTTCGTAGTATCTGCGTAGTAATTTTCGTAGAATGTAGTACTTTTCCGAAGATTTTCGTAGATTTTTTCATAGAAATTCCTGCCGGTGGGGGATTCGAACTCAGCCCACTTCTCCGGGCCACTCATCCAAGTACTGACCACGTCCAAACGTGCTTAACCTCGTTGATTACCAGAGTTAGGGTCTTCAGGTCACGCCGTTTCATCTTCAAGATTTTAATATTTTCTGGCAATGTCAGGTTAGCGACTGACATCCATTGAAACTTCAAAACTTTTTCGCGTTAGTCAAACTTCATCTTCTAGCAGCTTTTCGATGAAAATTATACATTATCGTAATTTGACGTAGAAGATCGTACTATAGCACGGAGATGGCGAATAAGTGTGATACATTTTTTTTCGCTGTTGGGCTTTTCACTTCTGTAGTGAAAAAAAAGTGAATTAACAGAATATTTCGGAGAATACTAACGGTCCTCCACGAAAGAACATTCCGCGTCATTCCATTTGTAGTTTTTTTTTAAATTGTCGTCGCTATTCGTGGAACTAATATTCCGTTTCTTGAAGAAAGTAGAATTTGGAAAATTCTCATAAAAATTAGTAGTCTTCTACTGCTAAAATCGTAGTCTTCAAACCAATAGAATATCAGTTCCACGAATATCCACGAAGATCGACAATCGATGTAACGCCGAATAATTTTTCGTAGTCTTGGAAGTGAAAAACTACGGATAATCATGAAAAATTAGGAAAATCTACAGTCTTCAAGTAACGGAAGTATCATATCTACGAATATATCCATGGAAAAAATACGGAAAACTACACGGAATTTTGAATTAGCACGAAAATCCCGATTTTTTGCACATTTTTAGGCTTGATCGTAGTTTGACGTAGAAGTTTTATTATTTTGAATACGATTTATTTTCAGATAATTATTCATGGAAAATTGTGAATAATTATTGGAGTTTGTTGTAGGATTCTACAAAATTGTACGACATCCTATGAGACTCAACGAGCTTGGTTTTTTTTATTTTGAATTGAATATTTTTTATTTTTACGACTGCTTCGCAATTCGAAAATAATTGGAGTTCGTTGCAGAACTGTACGAAATTGTGCGTACAGAATTCCTGGATATGTAGGTCATAAAAGAAGAAAAACGTCGACGTGATGACGCTTCGGCTCTGGTGTGAGCCCTCCTCAGAGTCAATAAATTTTATTTACATCTGTCAAGGTACAAATGACAAAATTATGAAGGGAAGATTTGAACTTGACCGTAGAAACATAACCTAAAAGAATATAATTACCTTAAATCGAAAGAAAAAAATTTAAAATAGATTAATTTAATGACGGAATTTTTTTATTCCAAAGAAGAAAGAAACCATTCAGCGGTTCTAACCGCCCACTTCTCCATCGTGTTTTCCAATTTGTTTAGAGTTGGAAGAAAAACAATAATGACAGCTGTGTAACTTGTCACGACACGGCGACTAGAAGAGGAGAATTGCGCGGGAGAAGAATATAATTGGCGCCAAAGACAATCATAGAATCTAAGTTAGGGAGATTAGGTAAATATTATCTACGGATGTAACAAGAGTAGATGGTACTAAGATGTTAAACATCTTGTCGTAGATTAACAGAGTTAGAATGTGCTACAATTTGCACATTTCTAACAATATTCTTGTATGATAGTTAGGCTCTTCATCGAGGATGCGTACTCTATCGTAATCAAATTGGTGGTCAAGACTATAACATATGATTGTGATTGATTTCCAGTTTCTTCAAAGAATTTGAAACTCGTAAAGCTAAAACTCATGTAAAACATCACACAGTAAGTTAGATAATAAATTATGTTTATTTGTACAAGATAATGATCAGAACAAAAATCAAATCTACAATATTCTTAATTTACATGATAATTCATATCACGAATCCAATCACAGCTTTATGAAATTCGTTATGTACTTTCTCATGTAATATATTACAATTTTCTTTTCTTTTTCGGTGGGCCTGGGTCTGACGATGAGCCTGACGATGAGCCTGACGATGAGCCTGACGATGAGCCTGTCGATGGGCTTCCAGGCACAGTGAAGTTTTGGGGCTTTGTAGTACATTGATGGTGGTTCAAGTCAAGCACTAACCAGTAGTCCATTTCGTCTCCTGGCCGCAGGTTAGCCAGGAGGTCCCGGTAAGTCCATTGACCGTCTTCTTTGTAGCGTATATATCCTAGGTAACTCTCGCCAACGACATCTGGATCAGAGACATTTCGTTAGTTAAAAATTTCGTCGGAAAGTGACGAGCGCAATGGCCAGTTAAATCATTTGTATGTCTACCTCGAATCCCCCTGTATATCTTTGCATGAAACTTGATATCCTCAAGATTTAAATTTTTCGGGAGTGTTACTTGGAATCCTCCACGACTGATCATTTTGACACAAGCTGGAATTGGAACTACAGGTAGGCGTGCCGAAGGGCCTCCAGGCGCAATGAAGTATTGGGGCATTGACTGACGACGCTGTCCGTTGAGTTCAAACTCTAACCAGAAGCTAATTATGTTTCCAGGCTGCAGGATACCGGAGGAGCTCTTGTAAATCCATCGACCGCCTTCTTGTCTGTGTACATGGTACGTGACACTCTCAGGTTGGCCACCTGGATCAGAGGCATTTCGTTAGTTGAAAATTTCGTCGGAAAGTGAGGAGCGCAATGGCCAATTAAATCATTTGTATGTCTATACCTGAAGTCGCCCTGTCTACGTTTCCATGAAACGTGAACTTCTGAATCTTTAAATCCTTCGGGAGTGTTACTTGGAATCCTCCATCCTCCATCCGTGTGTAACGAGCGTCAATTTCAATTGGAGGTAGATCGGCGGCACCCTCAACACCCACGAAAATATTCGCAGCGGATACCGCAGCAAGGAAAATCACTATTTTCATCGTTGAAGTTTGTCGAGTATATCAAGTCGACTGATGAAGGCACGAAAATGGAGCAGCTTTCATACAAAAAGTGGGTGGATGCGCGGGGGAGTTTGGAATCTATCATGGTCAATGATAAATGCTCGTAGACCAATCAGGAGGTTCGGAATCGCACGACAAACAGCCGTTATCACGTAGTGGATAACAATAGCTGCGGTGAGCATCCGGTTGTGGGGCACGATTTGCACGACCCGATGCGTTTATGATCACGAAATAGATTCTGGTTTATTGTAGGTATAAAACAAATACAGAAGCGAAATAAGTACGTAGGTAGAACTTTGAGTGATTCGATAACTTTAGATTTGAATCTTTATTCAAATAAATTCTCAATCAAGTGGATTTTGGGTCCTTATTCGGATACCCTGTATAACCAATATGTTGAATTAATTCTATTTGAATGATCACATTTTGAAAATGTATAATTGTGAACAAGCGTCGTCGGCATGAATGTTCTTATAATACTCACATGAAAAGGGGGATCGCCTAGTAGTTTAGCGGGATGAAAGCTGCCGAATAAATTTATTTTCACATCATTGAACAATGATCCGAATTGCTGGCGTTGCCATCGCAGAGCCGGAATTACCTCTTGGACGTAGAAATTTTACACTTTTGAGCGGGCTATACCATTTCTGGACAGAGATTTCCTCATTTCGGAGTGCAAAAATGGTATCACTCGTCCAGAAGAAGAAAATTTCTGCCCGGGGCTGGTATATCGTACGGAAATGACCTTTTTCTGGCGCGCCATATCATTCTGGGCAAATATTCCCCTATTTTTGGCGCGTCATACCAAATCTGGTCTGAAATTACCTTTCTCTGGGAATCAAAAACTCCAACCGGGTTCAACTTCCAAGGGTCATGGTTTTTTAGATTGAAAGAAAATATGGCGTGTGACTAAGGACGATTGTTGATTTGCCACTCGTGTGATTGCTGACAAGCTTCGTACTCGTCTCAATCCCAAAGTTTCGTCCGTTAATTGTTCCACGATGTACAATTCATCGAATTTCGACGGCGAAAATATCCCAAAGGCACATGATTTTGCCAGCCGTATACTTGATGGCCAATAGTATATTTTTCATTCGTAAATACTAATCGAGGAAGATTGCATCGTGTATTCATTCAGCGGTGGGCCAGACCAGCTTCTTGTTTCAATATGAGAATATATACAGACAGGGCCGGCGATGCCCCTGTGGTTTTGGTGGAGTACTCCATACCTTAGAATTAAGCAGCACTGTAAAAAATGTTTGTTGTAAATTTACTAAAATTGTATTGGAAGTTTTATGCATATACGGGATATCAAAATTACTATACATTTGTTAGGTAGTTTTAGGAGAACTTAGTTGCAATTTTACTGCAGTATCCGGTAAAATTATAGAATATTAGTGCACTAAATTTAATAAATTTGGACATCATTATTCAATTCATCATGTGCAAATTTCATATGCACATGAATTAGAATTTCAAAAGTAGTTGATGAATTTACTATACGCATGGTTAAGTAATTTTATAGTAAATGTGTATTAATTATGTACCAGGAGAAAAATAGGTAAAAAAAACTTTTTCAAATTAATTTTTTAGATTATTTGAGAGTGCCAAGTACATTTCAGATGTTTATGGTTAACCTGAACGCATGAAAACGTTTTTTTCTCGCTCGAAAAACACCGCTGTGTTTTTTGTCCCCGCCGGGACTCGAACCGTGTTCGCTTGCTCGCTCGGATTACTAGTCGCACGCCCTACCTACTACGCCAATCTAACTGATGGTAAATCTTGATTTCATGTGACGAATATACACTAGACGATCTATGCGACCAAGATAGATATAATACGGTTGATAAAACATTATCACAATATAGTATATTTGGTTTTGAACTTCTAGGTAAACCGCAGATAACACTTAATTACCACACAACTTTAGTAAATTTATTGAAAAAAAACTCTCATTTCTCTTCGAACTTCAATTTTGATAAGAATGTGCAGACAAGTCACACATTACTGATTGGCGCTAATTTGAGAAAAAAATCCAGAATATGCGAATAGCTTTCAGCAATATTTTAAATGCGGTATGTTCAATACATAATCCAGTAAAATCAAAATTTGTTGGAGCAATTTTAGGACTTAGTTTCATGAAATTTGAAATCAGACTACAAATTTGAAAATCACTTACGTAAATTCGGAATTGGCGTTTGGGAATTTAAAAACTGAATAGTAAAATTGATAAAGACGTATAGACCGAATCCATCTCAAATCGGGCAGGCAAGGCTAAAATGGAAATCGTGATTTCACGGAATTTTTTCAAATTGAAATATGTTGTTGTTCGACGAAAAAAAAATGACCCGTATTTTTTTGTTTTGGAAAAAAAATCTTGCTACGAAGTTACGGCTATTTGAACATTAAATCGTGCGCTACCAAAGTTCTTGGAAAGGGAACACTTTTTTTCTTAATAACGCTATATCTGCGGAACGGATCATCGCAAATACTTCATCTTGGTCTCATTTTATAGGGTTTTTTGCACTCTTTTGGAATTCGAAGAAAAATTTGAGGATTTTTGAAAATTGACGGAATGACGTTCATTTTCCAAAATTAGGGAAACCCGTTTTTCTCGAAAAGTGATTTTTTTATTTCCTCAAAAATTTTACACAATATGTGGGGTAATACGACGGATATATCCTATGAGTTTCATCGATGCTAAAACACTGCTTCATATCGAGAAAAAAAATTTTCGTGCGTCACTGAAATTCGTCAATTTCTGTGCTGGTGTCTACTTTGTGAGCATCGTTGAGATGTGTACAGATTTTTCGATCCAAATAATATTACCTAAACTTGATACATACGTAACTGAGGGAGTACATGGCCAAATACCGTATGATGTATAAGACTACCACGAAAAAAATACAAAATTTACAATCAGGGATTTATTGTAGTAATAAAAATATCGTACAATAATAATATGATCATAACTACATAATATTAAATAATGAATCTATGAAAAATATAATATAATAGTATAAAATCTACAGATCTTGCATGTAACGCAAGCAGCTGATGCATTGAAAATGTCCTTCGTTATCTTAGTTTTCGTGCATTTTTTCATCTGAATCTCTGAATTTACATGCTGCGCTATTATTATTGCCATCTATGATTATGGTACGAATCATCATTTGCACCGTGAAATCTACATTACCGAAATGTCCCTCGTTCTATTGTTTTTGTTAATTTATTTATTTATAAACTTTTTTCACGCAGCGGTTAATTACATGCTGCGCTATTACTATTGCCATCTATGATTACACTAAGAATCATTATGTGCACAGTGAAATCTACATCATCTAAATGTCCCTCGTTCTATTGTTTTTGTTCTTTTATTATTTATTTCTTCAACTTTTCATTACGCACTTCCGTTGCATCGCTTCCGTTGCATCGCTTCCGATGCATCATTTCAAGAGTTGATCCCACAGACCTCACTACTGACCCAAAAACGGAAGCATTTTCAATGCTAATAATAATATAATGATAAAATCTACAGACCTTGTGTGTAATGCAAGCCTCTGAAGGCATTGAAGATGTCACCTGTTCTCTCGTTCTTAGTACATTCTGTCTTGATAAATTTGTATCTGTCGCATTTTGATTTGAATTCTCTTAAAATAAAAATTAAACAAAATCTAATCCTGACAGATCGATGATCGGTAACAATCTGATAGATTAACCATACATTTGGATCGGTGACAATCTGACACATCGATCATCCATAATCTTTTTCCATTTTTCTTCTTTTTTCATCTTTTGTCTTTTGCAAACTTTTTTCATCCGCATTGTTGTTACTTTTGTTTTGCACGCATTTCTGTCCCGTTCACATTTTTGTTGCATTTTAACATTTGATTCCCTATACCTCACTGTATATCATACCACGAAAATAGAAGCATACTCAACAATATTATTATACGATATTGTTATTACTACAATAAATCCCTGATTTTTAATTTTGTATTTTTTTCGTGATAGTCTTTATTAGCAGATCAATATTCGGTCTACGATGTTATACATCATACGGTATTTGGTCATTTACTCCCTCAGGTACGTATGTATCAAGTTTTAGTAATAATATTTGGATCGAATAATCTGTACACATCTCAAAGAAACCCACAAAGTCAACACCAGCACAGGAATTGACGAATTTCAGTGACGCACGAAATATTTTTTATCGATATGAAGCAGTATTTTAGCATCGATGAAACTTCGAGGATATATCCGTCATATCACCCCAGATATTGTGTGAAATTTTTGAGAAAATAAAAAAATCGCTTTTCGCGAAAATCGGGTTTCCCTAATTTTCGAAAAATGAACGTCATTCCGTCAATTTTTAAAAATCCTCAAATTTTTCTTCGAATTCCAAAAGAGTGCAAAAAACTCTACAAAATGAGACCAAGATGAGAGGTGTTTTGCGTTGATCCATTCCACAAATAGGCGTTATTAAGGAAAAGTGTTCCTCTGTCAGGAACTTTGGTGGCACTCAAATTAAATATTTAAATAGCCGTAACTTCAGCCCAACAAAATTTTTTCAAAAAACGAAAAAATACGGGTCCTTTTTTTCTTCAAAAAACAACAACATATTTCAATTGAAAAAATTTCAGCGATATCACGATTTCAACCTACCCAATTTGAAATGGTTCAGTCTATAATTCCGTTTGCTACACAATATTTTTAATTTCAAAAGACTGTGATTGAAATTTTTCACACAAGTGTACAGTAAATTTAGAAAAATATTTAGCATATTAAAAATACTATGCTGTAATTTTACAATTACAATACTTTTACTATACAATTCAGCAAATTCCAAACGCGGCTTTCTATTTTCCCATTAAAGTTTAGTAAAATCAAAAATTTAATGGCGAATTCAAAGAAAAAGCTTAGTAATTTTTGTTGCTACGCCGAATTTGTAATTTTGCAAGGTTTTTGTGTAGTAAATATGTTGTAAATTCACGAATATTTTTGACAGTGAGGTATGGAAATCTTGGCTCACTTTCCATAAAAATGAAATGTACAAGTGGACGTGGCAACCAATCGCCACGAAGATACATTATCCCACAACTTTATTCCATATCCTGTTTGTTATCAGTTATGTATTCCAAAGAATTCTGCGCAAAACACTGAAAGTGATTAAACCGCAGTTTACAGCTACGATTTACAGCAGTTCCTATATGCACTTTGATGTGCATCTCACGACTCTCACGTGGCGTCGAAGTGACTTTCAATGCCTTTTCATCAATAAATATTTTTTTATTTTTATTTTTTATTTTTATTAGTTACGGCACTTTACGGCACGAAAACAGACGTTTCAAAGGTGTCATTAATATAGAGTGATTCAGAATTCGTGACGAATCTTCGAGGGTCATTCTCAGGGGTTCACAGCAGAAATCGGCAAAAATGATAATTCCAAGGACATTTTGGTTATATATTATCAATTGTTTTGGAACTCGCAAATATTGTTTGATAGAATTGAAAATATTGTTCCAATCAATATTGGTGCAGCATACAAATTTACATGATTCAATAATATTATTTAGAGCGTTGATAATTGGTAATAAGGCGAAAATCTGTAAATTGAAATTATATGGTGAATGATGCATTTCTTTCGTCGAATCTCCCATTTTCACAAAATTCATCAATTAGGTAGAAGTATATTTTTATTTTTCCAAAAAATGTCACTCACTAGAAAGAGAATCATTAATTGTCCAAAAAATGGTTAATTAGTGAAGAATCATTCGCTGATTATTCGATAAATTAGTACTGTGACAGTCTAAATTGCGAATGATTCAAGAATCAATCGATCTGAAAGTCTGAATCTCTGGAGATCAAGAGATTAAATCGCGACCGACGATGAAGAAGACGAAACTAAATCACAGGTAAATTCGTTTCGACTGTGACTGCGTTGATAAAGTCAAGTTCGGCAGTTCTACGTCGGTTCAACGCACTGTATAATCAATTTTGAATAAAAAATTATTTCGATCTTCCCCGAATATACAAAAAGAAATAAAATAGGTTCATTTTCAGTGTCCCGCATTCTTGCATTACATGTGAAATCTGTAAATATTATTCTAAAGTTTCATTTTATCCGTCACAAACTGACCATTTTTTCGGAAAATTAGCATTTTATTCGTCACTAATTGTCCATTTTCTAAAAAATGAGAAATTTATTCGTCACTAATTACCCATTCTCTAGAAAATGAGAAATTTATTTCAAACTCATTATCAATTGACCCGACATATTGTCATATTTCTTTCCTTTTTCAAGATAAATGTATAGATAGATAGCCTAAAATGTTGAAAATAGGAAAGGGTATGAACAGAATTTGAATAAAATAAATATAATCGATTTAATTGAGGAAATCAATGATAAATTTGTGTATATTTTCCTTTTTCGTTTCGTTTGCGATATTTAAGTGTATAAAAATGTATATAATAGTTTAATCATCGAATTCATTCATCCTTTCATTCATCCATACCATATAAAAATGTAATCCGTGTATAAGTTCATTTAAAAAATTGTATATAGTGTAAAATTCAATTCGATGTATAAATTAAAATTGTATATATTGTAGTGTCTTTCAATTTTTAGTGCTCTCTCTTCAGTATAACTAATTAATCAATAGTCTTTAATATATTTTTCGGTTCACTTGATCATTGTTCTAATTATTCTCTTTACTTCACGTTTCATTATCAATTTCTTTTATAATTTCGTTTTCTTAGTGTTTTTTGTTTCAATATTAAGAACTTATCTTTGTTTGAACTTCTTGTGGATTCTCAGCATCGATGTGGTTGTATCATCTTGTTCGGCTGTCTTGTAGATCCACGTTTTCTTCCTTCCCTCTTGATTTCGATGATAATTACAACAATTGATGTTGTTTTAGGGATTCGTAGATGTATGTTTGTCGAAGTCTGTGTTCAAAATCGATATGTGATATTGAATAGCGAATTTAATACGTTCTTATTGAAAATTTTGTTGTGAAATTAGAACAGAGAATAAAAACACGTCTGATTACTACGACGTCCTGTAGAGAAGAGAGCGATCGGAAACGATTGTCCTCTAGTCCAGTGAAATTAGACTTTGTATCGGAAATTTCGCGCCCGTCCATGAAAGTTACACCAATCGATAGATAAAGGTCCCCTTATGACTATATCAAAATGTATCCTCGCCAATTTGACCAGGAGATTAGTAATTAATGAAAAACAATCGGAAATTTGCGGCCAACCGACTTTCGCCGGCTCTTGCTCGAATGTTACTAAGTCAATGAAGGAAATGAAATTACCAATTTGTAGCGCCGGTAAATTAGCATCAGATTCAACTAAAAAGTATGGGAAAAGATGCACTGTTAATTTACTATCATTTTTTTAAGCGATTTCCGAGCGTTTTACGACAAGGCGTCAGCTGATCGTTCCATCGTTCCCATGGCGTCAGCGCCTGGGTCCCGTGACCCGCAACGCGCGCGGCAAATTCAAATGACCGTAGCAAGCACCCACTGCGAAAACTTCTTTTCTTTTCGTGTAAATTATTTATTTTTGTGTATTCTGTGATGGGTATATTTCGAAGGAGTCATAATTTGAATATTTGTGTCACAACTACTTTTTTTATATTCTAGTATAGAATAAAAATATTCCTAAAAATTACAGAAAAATCAGATTTCGGCTTATAGTGAGAATATTTTTTTAAATTACGGAAAAATTACATTTTGGTGTATGTTAAAAATACGGAAGCATATTAAACGAAAAAATACATTTTGGTTTACGATAAAAATATGGAAGCATATTAAGCAAAAACATACATTTTGGCTTATAGTGAGAATATTTTTTTAAATCACAGAAAAATTACATTTTGGTGTATGTTAAAAATACGGAAGCATATTAAACGAAAAAATACATTTTGGTTTACGATAAAAATATGGAAGCATATTAAGCGAAAAAATACATTTTGGTTTACGATAAAAATATGGAAGCATATTAAGCGAAAAAATACATTTTGGTTTACAGTAAAAATATTTTTTCTAATTACAGAAAAATTACATTTTGGTTTATGATAAAAGTATGGCACCAAATGAAATGAAAAATACATTTTGGTTTACACCAAAATTATGGAAGGAAATTTGGAAAAAAAAGAAACTTTCATCGCGTGGATATATTCTGGCCCCAAGGATTCTGTAACAAGAAAATGGAAATAGAATTCGACTATTTATTTTCATGCAATTTCCGATATTTTATTAACAACCTGATATCTAATGATATTTACCACTCATCAGGGATGTCCTCGATTTCGACACGTCGCTTCTTACTCGTACTCGGCTCACTCTCAGGCTCAGTGTTCTTCCGTAGCCTTCCGAATGGAGGAAACTCTGAGTTGTCATCATCGTATTTTCCAGTGGCCAAATCGTCGATCTGGTGACTCAGTGCTGAATCAAAATTTTTTAGGAGAACATCGTCAGAATTGTTCGAACTCTCAGCGGAATCTGTGCTAATGTCGATGTCCATAGCATTCATGCACGAATTTCCGTGGCATCCGGAACATATGCTTGAACACTTCAAGCCAGCTCTTCTGGATCCACATCGATTGGAACAATTTCCTTTACAAGTACAGAAGATCATCTTGAGAATAAGTGGTGGTGCTGGAGGTATTTTGGTCATGACGGGGAAATAAATTCGTTCCTTCAGTTCCATTCCCAGTCACATGGATCAAGATGATTATTCCCTAGCCACTTTTGCACTTGAAAGTAGACACGCCAAACGTGTTCCTCAGTTGCTCCAGCTGTGGGTGGAAGTTGCGACAAACGAACCTCTGTCTGCAATCGCGCAGCAGAAGCAGCAAAACGAGTGAAGCGGAAGGAGTTGATAGACGATTGATCCTTATTGGCACCATACAGAGCCAACATTAAACGCTCACCTGCTTGCTTGATGTCATCTTTAGCAGCATAGGGATTGTTGAAGACTTCCACATCCTGAGTTAATTCGTTTCTCTTCTTCAGTGTGTTCAAAAATGTTTTCTTCCCCTTGTTATAAATGGCAGACGTTGTGTCACATCCTGTAAAGGCATGGCTGAAGAGTATTACGTCTTTTAAATGCCTATGATCCTGTGTGGAATACACGGCAGTTGCCACTTTACCAGTCCCCTGCTTGATAAAATGGATTTCTCGATCTGCTGGCGTCAAGGCAATCAGCAAGACGAACAGATCGACATCTTGACCGACAACTGCGACTTTCTGATGCTGAGTCAATTGGTCCACTGCCGTCGTGGCTATCAATCTATCAGCATCTTCTGATGCTTGCTTCACGTCAATGCCAGCTTTATCCAAATGATCAGTAAGGAAGCTGATAAGTCTACTTTTATTCTTACTATTTGATAGGAATTTTTCTTGATTTACTGTGATTGTCATTTCCTTCTCAAACATTACCACCGTGCTCTTGGTACCTTTGGAACGCCTGAATCGCTCGTACGATTTTATGCCGATATCAGCGTCTTCGTAGCCATCGAAAACGACAACAGAATTGATCCCATAATTTCTCACAACATAACTTTCATATAATCTGAAAACAGCCCCATAGGTACTTCCTACTGGCCATACGACTTTATGGAGCAAAAATCCACCATCGATCACTGTTTTATACTCACTCAACTTAATGGTGCTGATGGATCTGGATGTAAATGCATTGTAAAGTTGAGATTTAGCGTTTTCCCGCATCCACCCCTCTTCATCGAAAACTGAAAGCGGATAGCGAGCTAACTCGTAATTCATTGATTCGATAGCCGATTGACTGTCATTTTTCGTGACTGCTGTTATTCTTTGGAATAGCAGTGTAGTGTTAACAGGTACTTTCTCATTGTTAATCAAGATTCCCCGTTTAGCCGTTGCAAGGGATTTTACTCGGGACGTACGCTTCAGTTTGACGTCTGCAGCATTTACTCCGATCATTGATTTCATCGATTCCCTTCCTATTTTCATCGCTCTGTCACTGTTGACTTCATCTCCACCGCATATACCATCTGCGATTGACATCAGTCCATTTCCATCAACAGGCGCGAAAGGATCATGTACCGCGAGCCACTCGATAAACTTGATATAATCCTCTGTATCTCGCTTTATACTCGATGGCCTCCAATCCGTGTGCTGCTCTGAACTTTCAGCTCTTACTCCACAAAACTTTTCGAAAGCGTCCATCACTGCAAATGCAACTGGCATGCCAAGGATCCATCTTGCAACGGCACCTTCGTGATTAATTCCACGACCGTGAGTGAGACCACCATAAATCTTCATTAAACGCATCAACATTTGCTCCACAGTCATGTCCGTCCAAATTCCTGCCCATTTTTTATCCGATCTTCTGATGGTAAAGTATCCTTGCTTCGTGAATTTATCATACTCTTGCGGATCCATGATATTCGGTAGGTCCATCATATCTTGCAAATATATCTGAGCGGACTTGGCATATGCCAAGTGACCAGCAGCGTGGAAAATAGGTAACATATCCCGGACACATTTTAAATCGAGCTCCCAGTTTCCTAATCGCTCTGCTTCGATGAATTGCATCACCAGTGTGATGCAGTGGAAGTACTGCATCCACAATAGAGAAGTCCGACTGACGTTGTCGAGAGTTTCCAGAATTTCCAACATTTTCTCGCAAATTCCCTGCAGTCGTTCATTTGCATTCACTTCTTCTAACATTGGTGGTTGAATGTCGAACTCTTTGA
>JAEUYN010000773.1:0-74228 GCA_018257835.1 Euura lappo | reverse complement strand
TCCATTAGACATTTTCCTTCGATTCTTCTTTTCACCTTCTCAGACCATTCGTCACTCTGAAGAGCAATCCATTTTTGAATGAATTCCTGTGCATTTGGTGTGCATACTTGTCGACCGGGCTTGCATGTTGGGTCCCAGGGTTCGCCGCACAGATAACAATCGGCTCGAAAAGAGAATGTTGGTCCAGGAAGCGGCTCAAGGGCTGCTGATCCGCTCACTTGTTTTTTGGATAAATTGTAGGACGTTCGACATTTTTCGTGTACTGTCACTTGTGTCAAATTTTGTAGACACTTCCACTTATCGTCCTTTTTTAATTTGCTTATGGCCCTTAGACCATCAATACCTTTTTGTTTAACAACTTTGATTTCACTGCCATCGTCCAGTATGTCGTCACAAATGAAACAATGTAGTGGATGAGACATGTTTAACGTAAACAAACAAAAATCATTACAGTTTTGAACGCTCCGGTCTTCCAACTACGAAAGACACGGGAAGAGTGAAATACTTCTAGATTCCCCTACCGAAGTAACAAAGCCTGTGGTCGGCAGACGCAAGGACAGCTGCTCCAAAGAATACGAGTGGAGGGGCGCAGGTAGAAAGAACAAGACCCGAAGACAGTGTAGACAAAAGAAGGGCCTGACGATAGTTGGAAGTTGCGTGGTTTAGGTATTCCGTAGAAACCTACTGTTATTGTTTCCGAAATTGTCCATCGCGGTCATGCACAGAAATGGAAGAAACTGGAATACGGAAGAATGGAACATTTTTGAGAAAAATTTCATTTTATCGGAAAACCATAACGAATGACAAACTATTTCGAATTATAAATATTTGAGCGTACTTGATTATCCTTTGAATTGTTCAAATTTTCTTCGACATTTTTATTGTAAATCACAATGCACTTTTTATTCAGTTTTCTTCAATATTTTTACTGTAAAGCAAAATGTATTTTTTCGCTTAATATGCTTCCATATTTTTATCGTAAACCAAAATGTATTTTTTCGTTTAATATGCTTCCGTATTTTTAACATACACCAAAATGTAATTTTTCTGTAATTTAAAAAAATATTCTCACTATAAGCCAAAATCTGATTTTTCTGTAATTTTTAGGAATATTTTTTATTCTATACTAGAATATAAAAAAAGTAGTTGTGACACAAATATTCAAATTATGACTCCTTCGAAATATACCCATCACAGAATACACAAAAATAAATAATTTACACGAAAAGAAAAGAAGTTTTCGCAGTGGGTGCTTGCTACGGTCATTTGAATTTGCCGCGCGCGTTGCGGGTCACGGGACCCAGGCGCTGACGCCATGGGAACGATGGAACGATCAGCTGACGCCTTGTCGTAAAACGCTCGGAAATCGCTTAAAAAATGATAGTAAATTAACAGTGCATCTTTTCCCATACTTTTTAGTTGAATCTGATGCTAATTTACCGGCGCTACAAATTGGTAATTTCATTTCCTTCATTGACTTAGTAACATTCGAGCAAGAGCCGGCGAAAGTCGGTTGGCCGCAAATTTCCGATTGTTTTTCATTAATTACTAATCTCCTGGTCAAATTGGCGAGGATACATTTTGATATAGTCATAAGGGGACCTTTATCTATCGATTGGTGTAACTTTCATGGACGGGCGCGAAATTTTCGATACACCATGTAAAAAGAGTCTAGATTGACTGGACTATTCAATCACATTCATGTATCGGGATATCGATTAATATCGTGACACAATAAAACTTTGAATAATTATGCACTAACCTTGTCGACAACGGATTGGGGAAATGTCTCTTCTCTCTCTCGGTCTTGCTCCCGCGCTTATTCTGAAATTCAATATTTCTTCTTTGCCCTCTGCACAGTCTGGGCCACAAAATTTTCGTCAAATTTTGAAGGAGCAATAAATCCAGGAGTAGAGCATCAGTTTTCTCGGTACTCCATAGCTTCCGGTAACTGTGATATTTTCTCTGCCAACTAGCCTCGCCGATCGTTTTGAATTTATTGATTCAAATTCAGACGGAGCAATAACACTTGAATTTCAGCGACAAAATTTCCTTCCAATTTGAAACTTGAAAGAGATTAATTTATTATCACTCTGATAGTTGGTTTTTTTACTCATCTGACAATCAGCACACGCTCGAGCATCGCGGGCGAGATTCTTCCGGAACCAATATCTCACCGCAAATTCGTTCAAAAATTCGCAGTTCACTTCGGACAGAAAACCGCCCGGACGCGAGATTCTTCCGCAACCAACGTCGAATCGGTCGCGAGCCAATCGGCACAGCGGAAAAGCGGCCTCAGGATTCCGATACGACGCCACAGTGGTAGAAATCGGCGAAAAAGTAGGCGAAATTCGAAATTTCAAAGTTGACCGAATATGGAGGGTGTTCCTGGAGGTATGTAGAATATATTTATGCATAATAGACCTATTTTTTCGATAATGGTATGTTTCAAACGTTAAGACGAACAACCCTAGCTCTGCAATTTGCATCGATTTTTTAACATTTTGATCGAAAAAGTTGTGATCCCAAGAGATCCTGCGCCGTTTGCACTTTCAGTACACTGAAAAAAACGTTCAGTGATTACAGCCAGAATTCTTGTTCGTCCAGCTATATTATATTGGTAAATAGGCGACAACAATACAGTCTAGTTGAAGAATGCATACGGATATGACTGAGGACGTATGGTTGGTGCAAGCTGACTACGAAGCTGTGACAGCTATACTCATATAGCTCGCGTCACGACGGTAGATGTTTGCAATACTAGTGTTTGGCTGAATTGACTATACGCGTTAAGTACAATAACCATTCTAGTATAGCTGTAGCAAGCAAGTGTGCGGCTAGCATAGGTAAACAAATTACTAGCGTTGGCTGACCAATTTGTGCACGGCAAAAATATTTGAATGGCTCAAATCTAATATTTGTATGGCCAGATGAGAGATATTCAAATGTCCGAGGCAAACATATTTGATTAGCTGAATTAGAAATGTTCATTTACGTGGGATTAAGGGATCGTGGGGGGAATTATTCCATCGTGCAGATAAAACTTATTCTTCTATTATACCTCTCTCCTGTCAGCCAAAGTGCCGAGAGGAGTCTTAAAAATAAGTCTTACCTGGACAACAGATTAAATACTTAGATTAATTGAATATTTATAATGCAGAATCTTTTTCAGCTGTCGACATTTATTATATGTAATATTAATGTAATGACATACATTTATTATAAACAAGGAACTTTTTCATTTTTCAATATCAAATTATTTTTCATGTGAATTTAGATGAAGCATGTTTGTTCACACTGATATAATAAAACCAAATCTCATAACTTTTTTAAGTTTAGAGTAATCGGCGAACAAATTTCAGGTAGTTAAGGATGACTAACTCTTTACATTACAATATGTAAAAATATATAAATGACAAATAAAATATGTATACATACGTACAGTAACTATAAATTGCAAATCTTATATAAGTATACAGTATAAAAATAATGGGGATACTACATATAAAAAATTAACATTTTTTCAAAACCTTCTTTTATCACAGCCAGCTGCGTAGTACCAGATACCTTGAACCATGTTCAGAGATAATATGCAGAGGTATAGGACTCAACAAGTCTTCACATTCAATGATCTCACAATATTGTTCAATCGAAGCTTCAATCTGATATGCATATAAATGTTCATGAAATCGAACGACGTCTAAGTTTCCGTATAAAAAATAAATTTTTCTGTCGTCTATTATAATATATTCTATAATACCAAAACTCGGGATTCCATCACTGTCACCAGTACAAATTGCCATACCGGGTTCATAATTTGTTCCCATGGATTTCACCCACTTAACTGCATAAATATTTTTCATCGCAGCTACGATAGATCCCGGCTGTATATTTACAGTTAAATCTTCTATTTCAACGAAATCCCCAGGGCCCAAATTCAAAAGTTCGGAAAAACCTGTTTTGGAAAAAAATTGAAATGCGAGCTTCAATTGATGTCTGATTATTAGGGTCGTACAGGTATTCTTTGCGCAGGCGGATATGTTTGCAGTAAGTTTTAGCTCTTTGTGTTTAGACTCGAAACGCATACACCATAGATGGATCAAAGGTCCACAAGATTTCATTACAGTAGGGTAATGAATCATATGGTGAGCTTTTGGTTTCAGAGGTTTCTTAAAAAGAGATATGTATAAGTCATTGTGTTCTCTTATCAGGGATCCTAATATCATGCAGCATTCCACCTGGATATGTTTGGCAGTAACAAAACCCACGATCTTACGCAAAATAATATAAAATTGCCAAACTGAATCATCTTCCGGTACAAAATCTCCTACCATCAGTCCGAAATGTGTTACGAACGTTAACATTTCGGATGCTGACATTTTTATTTTGTTATTGTTTATATGATCCTTAGTAATTCTGCAGGTCGGCTTATTGCCTTCCAATGATCCAAAATCATAATTGAACATACGATCATTTAAATCAGCTAGAGTAAACAGACGTGCAACTTCAGTTAGGTATTTAATTATCTCGAGCATGTCAAAAGTGCAAACTCCTTCTAGTAAGTCGTGCATAATGTCGACTGCCAAATTATCTGTAGTGTGAAAACCTGTCAAAGCATGGAAAACACATTCTTCTTTAAGGCCTGTTAATTTGAAATCATCAAGAACTAAATCGGCTGCGTAAGTAGTTGGATTGCGCATCAGGTCATCGTTTTGCGTACTACTTCGAGATCTCTCTACCTTGTCCATCTTACAAATTCGACAAGAGAACGCACTATTAAAATTTTCAACAAACCCCAACATAGAATTCAATCCTAAATTATCTCCAATTATCAGACCGAGTTTGAAGAAAATTCTCTGTTTACGATTTTCAGATAGGTCAATTTCAATTCCCTCTTCTTGCAAGATTCGTAGCTCATCTATGATTGGTTTGAAAATTGCCTTGTTACCAAATTCTTTTCGATCATTAGCAATAAATAATGAAGCGACATAAATGGAAGAAAGAAGTGACTGATATTCCGGGGGAAAACAAGGAACTGAAACATAGACCCCGCCAACTTTTTGAGCACCAGCATGTGAACCCAGGGCATTTCCTGTCTCGAAATCATCATAATAGAGAAAGAGAGGAAAAACTTCTTCTCCTTTGCGATTTGAGATTTTCCTTTTCCACAAATCACCTTGTACAAAATTGCTGAGAATCTCCGTATCATTTTCTAGATTTGTTTTATAACTTTTGATGCTATCGTACACATTTGGCATTTCAAACACTTTTTTAAAAACTTCTCTCAATGGAATATGTTTACCAGTAACTTGAACAGGGACCATCTCGACGTGTCCACTTTTCTTTGAAATTCGTGGTTGGAATCTAGTACCTATGATAAAATCTTTGGCAGGAATATAATCACCAGATGCCTCTAGGTAACGCATACGCTGATGTTCTGTCGAACAGCCCGCAAACGCAGATGCAAATGTATCACTCATATTCAGCACTAAGCTCGATTCACCCGCTACATTTTGGTTTTCATTTACAGTCACTGCCTCTTGGAAACAAGAGCGCAGAGCTTCGATGCCTTGATCCAAGAATGTCTGAGTCGATTTCACAACATGTTGAATATAATTTCTGGGAACAGTACCAGATGTATGAAGCTTAGCGATCATTTGCAAAGCATTCTGTTGGATTAGTTTTTCAAATTTGACAATCGGATCTTCAGTGAGTCCAGTACTATTAGGAAAACAAATACCAGAGTCATCACTGCACGTATCGCTTATGATTTGACTGTAATCATCATTGAATAACCATGACGGAATATGTTCGGAAATATTGGTTTGCAGACTATCTTTTTCAGTGGGAGATTGTTCACGATGAACTAATCGCCAGTGTCGTTTGAAAGCTTTAATATCTCCAAATATACGTAAGCAATTGGACTCTCCACATTCGAATGTGCTGTTTGCGTGAAGCCGGTGAATTATTTGCAAATGCGTCCACAAAGATCTAAGATCAGTGTGAATTTTTTTGCACAGAAAGCAGGTTGCAGTCGCAGAGCAGGTTGTCATATTGATCATAGAACTTTTACGTGGTTTACTGTTCAAATAATTCAAAAGTTATGTAGTGAGTGTAGTGTTGAATTAAGCTAAGAATTTAGAGTTACAATGCATCGGAGAACTTACAAATAATGGAAGATCAGCAAACAAATGCGGTACAGAATGATGGTGCTAAATTGAAATTTCCAGAAAATTGGGAGTATGACAGCGATGGAATTCCAAGTTGGTATTATTAACGTTGCGACTCAAGGCTGTTTAACGCTGTAGGTTTGCTAACAGTGTGACCACGTTCGGTGAAATTTTGTCTACTTCACCTTTGATGTCGTAGATTCTGCTTTGCAAAACCATCCAACTTGTTTCCGATTCTTTGGGATACTGCAGTTGTAATGCGTAGAAACTTTTGAATACTATGTCCAGTGCTTCGAGCGGCGAGTCGACTTTGTACCGCAGATCATTGATGCAGACGTACCACGAATCGATTTTTGTAACAGATTCTCCAACAGCAACAGGAAGTGGTTGCTCAGTTAACCCGTATGTGGCCAATTTTTCTTTACGCTTCCTCAGCTCAGTTTCAATATGGCTCGCACTCTAAACAATACAATATATAGTTTGAACGCTTTTTTTTGTTATTACTTTTTTGCAATTCTAGAATAATATTTGATTAGATATATATCTCACCGAAACAACTAAGAAAAATCCGTCTTGTGATTCTATTCTACTTGGTCTCCACGTTGGTTTCTTCGGAACTTTGATTGAAGGACATGGTAGTAATAGAGGAAGGAGTCTCAACGTCATGAGCGTCTCTGCATCTTGGAAAAAAATAAACACCAAGTGGTTAACATACAATAGACACTGAAAAAGATTCACGTCAAAACATGAAGAGGATATTTGAATTCCAAAAAAGTTACAGATATCTTACTATTTATGGCAGTGTCCACCAGCTCGTGTTGATCTGCAGCATTTTTGAATTCGTAAATTTCTGAAACGAGTTTCTTAATTTGCTTGAGGCTGGTGTTGCTAGAATCTCTACAATAACACAATAGTTCCTCGGCAAATTCTGGCCACTGGGAGAATAGCAGAAGCGTCTTCTCAGGGTACATTGACGTAAAATCGATGTTCAACTGAAATTCAACCACGACACCAAAAATTTGAAATAAAAATATTTGTTTCTCCATGAGCTAGGGCTGACTTATTGAAAATATCACTAATGATGAAATAGTATTACCAAATTGTATCCGAGTGGCTGCTTCAAAGATTTATACATCGACAAATATTGTGGCGATGAAATTTCACTCGATGAAATGAGTTCGTTGATGCGTAACTGGGACGTCGACTTCCAATATTGCTCTACAGTTGGCCAAGGTTGTATACAATTTTTGAGCCATTGCAGCTGTTCGGCAATCTCCTCTCTATTATCTGTGACAGAAGATGGTTCATTTTTTTTATATTCATACTCTACCACATGGGTATGACTACCTTACTTTGGCATAATTTAATTACACATTATACATTGATAGTATACAGATTATTCAAAATTACCTTCTTCGACTGGCACAAGGTCCGCACGGAAACCCAAAATTACAGGCCGTTGTGAGGTTTTAGATCCGTTACTATTCTTTTTGTTCAGTACAATGGCTCCAGTTTCACGTAAGAGACAACGATATCTACAGTACTGATCGTACAGCTTCCCTTTAGCTAAGACTCTTATCTTCGTGACCTTATTGTGCTTGTAAGGTACATAATACGTTGGCGTTGTTTCTTTTGGAAATACGACAGTGATGGACTCAGCTAATTGCATGAAGCGTTGACTGGATATCATGTGTGTGATAAAGCTGACTTAGTTATAATTTTTCTATTCAAAATTACAGAAGAATGATCGATTGCAAATATATGCTTACAGATATTCTTCTGATCTGTTTATTTCGAATGAAACAATTGTCTTGGCCAAAAGGTTCTGATGTTTATCACCTAATCGGGCACCGCCAGACCGGGCGTGTGCATTCAAGACTATTTTTCCGTCCGCTGACCGTTCAAGGATTCCCTTGATATCCACCACTTTTAAGTTAACGGCATCATACAGGCCAGATTTGTTGCGGTCAGAGCCTGTGATTATAATGATAGTTTTTAAATGCATTAAAATTAACAGGAACTGAGTTACTAGGAACTGAGTAGGGACGAAATAATTTATACTGGAAGTGGGAATATAAAACATGGACTCCATAGTTGGACTATAGAGTTAGTTCTTTTTAGCGAACCTTGTTAACTATATATGTTCTTAGTCTTTGGAGCAATAGAACTATGCTTACATATCTTGGGTAGTGCAGAGACTGTACATGCAATTGACGAGTGTGCCAAATCAACGCCTACTGGAAAATTATTTGCAATTGCAAAATTATATGAAAAGTTTTAATACTAACTACATGCGACTCCACAGGGTGTCGTCTTATCAGGGGTCGTCTTAACAGGCGTCTTCTCAACAGGTGACTCGGTAGCCTCTTTATGTTCTACGGTTTGAGCCTGCACAGTTGGGACGATTGGTGATGATTTTCCGATCATAAAAGAAATATCACTCAGATCGCCGAATCCAAGCTAAAGGGACATAGAAAATGTTCTTGGAATATTCAACTTATGGAATCTGTAGGCCTACTTAATTGAATGTAAAAATGTTTTCATTTTTTTTTTTGTTGATGATTTAAAAACTATATTTGCCTATATTATAATTGAACAAAAGATTCTTACACCTGCCATTGGGTCATCCATACTAAGGGTTACTAAATTACGTTGAGCGTCGTAGAATTTAGAAAATTTCATTTGGGGGCCGGTTTTCGGAATCAATCTTTTAATTGCGTCGGTAGTCAAGCATTTAAACGCTTCCTCGTCGATCTCTTGCTCTGAAATTGTCGAAGTATTCTATTTCTATAATTTCGAGTACCTGAACAGTTATGTTGAGTCACAGGATGAAATCGTAAAATGTAATTGACACCACTAGGTTATGTTTTTTTTTTTCAATTCATTATGACTAACAGTTTTCCAAACAAACTGATTCGGCCGAGCAAGGGGAAGCCCACAAGTGCAAGTGAGAGCATTGAAGGAAGGGAGTGAATAAGATATGTACGACAAAGACACGAGGTTCCAGGTTCCAGGTTACGTATACAATGCTCTCACTCGCACTCACGGCATTCACGTACTCGAACTGTTCAGGTAGTTTACAATCGGTGTAGACGACCCGGAAGAATATTCTATTGTTGAAATATCCAGTAAATTTCAGGTATAAGAACGCTCAAGTTCCCACTAACAATAAGTCTAATAACTTGATTTGGGAAAAATGATAGAAAACTAATGCGCCAAACTAACCTGCCGGATTTATACGACTACATGCGGGCCGGTGTAAATACTTGGAGAAACTAAGATTTGTTGATTTGAAGCATAGGAAAACAGACTTACCTTCAAATATAGGTTTCAGACTAGCCAAATTCCACTCGTCTAGTTTATTTTCGACGTATTTGTCCATGGCTGGACGATGCCGATGACGCCGATATGCCGATCACAAGCCGTGCGAGATGCAACAAGACTAGACGCGTCGCGATTCTCGAGACCCGGGCGTAAGCGTTCCCAAACTACCATAGCTGTTTTAACAATACAATGTTGCTCACGAACTATATTGACATAGCTCTCTCGCCAAAACAGAACACTTTCAGCCATACTCTATGGTTGAATTAACAAAAGATGAGAGCGCTGATTCCCGGATACTTCGGTACTATGGTTATGGTTTCGCGAACTATGTTAGTATAGCTATCTCGCCAAAACGATATGGCTCCCAGCTATACTCTATGGTTGAGTTAACTAGACATGTATGGGCTACGTATACAGACCACAGTTTGCTGTCATTTACAAAACTGATTTACTTACACCTACTATAAATATAGCTGGATTGGAAAGACGCCAGTAGCCATATTTGTAATAAATTCAGAGCAATCAGTGTTGTCTGATTCAGCTACTCGGTTTTCTGCATCAGCAAAAGTTTTTAACTACAGCGCCTATAATTTACCAGCAAAAACTATATTGCTGGATAGCCTACACCATTTTTTTCAGTGTAGGGCACTTTTGAGTTATGTATGATTTACACTCATTTTGTATTAAAACTACACTTGAACGCAGTCTTAAAAATCTGATGAAAATACTCTCGAAAAGTTCACAAAAAACCACAAAATTTTCTTATTGGCTTTTTTCATAAATTGTTTACGTTTTTAGCTATGTAGACGCGATAAATGAACAAAAATTAAAATTCAATTTATTCGATGATTTTTCGTAATGGAATAATGAGTCAAAAAAATCTGAAAAAAATCACAGTTCATCCTTTAAACATGTAGTTTGACTGTGCAAAAGGACAAGCAGATCGAAAGGGGTCACGGAAAAAATCTCGTTTCTTCGGTCCATTTGACGTGGAATCCCCCATATACAATAATTGACAAATGATAGTGATAGTATAAGGTGGCATGATATAAAATCTGAATCAGAGTAATCGTAGTGTAACAGTGCACAGGATTACAGTGAGGAATACACATTACATACATTACACCCGGACCTCATTATTTTTCTCCTACTGTGTTCCATCTTAACGAGGAGATTTGCTTCATCATTAGATATTCTGGGCCCACCTCGTTGACACGAGAAAAAAGGGCATTACGTACCAGTATTCGTCCCCTGCAGATGGCTTCACGTAAACGTTCGCGGGATCCCACAAAAGGCAAGCTTCCGGTCAAAAGAACATGGAGAAGAGCCCCAGCAGCCCAGATGTCTCCTGCCTTGCCGTACTGTCGTCGTTGTATAACTTCCGGTGCCATGAAATGCGGACATCCGATTCGTCCTGTTTGACCAAGGAGGAAAAAATCGGGATAATTACAATAGGGTCACGAAACATTATATTCTTAGGTAGCGTATGAAAATTATTTGTTCTTTCTGTAAATATATCATCAAGTACGGAAATTACTGTCAGTTCCAACAGTAAATTGGACACCGTCGGTTTGTGCAATAGTATATTTTTATTACACGTGCATGAAAAGTTGGGTATTGCATGGCACTTGAGCTGGACGAAAGCGGCTGATCGCATGTCGGGATGGCAGGGCTAGATTAGCGCATGCAAATTTCCTAATTTTTTCACTTTCGTCCCTCGGGATAAATTAGTTCACTATTTGCCGGACGAAACGACTGACATGAAATTGGAGATTATGTCTCGCCACCGCTATGCACCGCATCTTTTCATGCACTTATCATCAACAATATGGTCTGTTACAAGGGACGATTGGCGATTTGCAATTTATGCGATTGCTGCCTTCGCGACAAACTTCACTCTCGTCGCAGTCGCAAGCTTTCGTCCCTTGTTGGACAATATACCATTTAGTACAGGATCCGGCATAAGGACGTCCTATGTCGATCTCCCAACTCGATGAAACTTTTTTTCGCAATTATAATCCATAAACAAACATGCCACGGATAGGTTGACTGACGGAATCCATTCCAGACTACTCTTAATTAAAATTAATTGAATTAATTATTGTTTGTCTTTTGCGATAATTGATTCCGCAAATCAAATCAATACAGGTTGAAAGTACAACGTCTGAGGAATATGCAATCGATAGGTTGACAAGGACAACCTTCATTCCGTCGTTACGATGGGTTGACAGGTATGAAAAGGTGAGTTGATATTATACAACTTGATCTATTTAGGATAGGATCGAAATTTATATGACAATGAAGATAATTTTATGAGGAACACGATGGTATGGGGTTGACAAGGTAGAATCGGTCCAAACGGTGGGTTGACACGATTTTAGACCGTGCGCGAGAGAGACGCGTAGCGCGTACTGCTCAGTGCGATAGAGGAGGACGCAGCATAACAGCTGCTCGTGTCGCGTACCGAGTAAAACAGAGTGCGCATTAGGGTGGTCCTTATTTGGGGTCAAAATTAATTTTACTCTTGCCGCCCCCTAAATCGGTTCGAAATACTTGAAAACTAATGCTGTAATTTTTTCAGATTAAAAAAAAATGCTTGACCCTTGACCACTGGGGTTGAAGTTTTCCATTTAAAATACATGGGATTTTCCCGCGTTTGCAGTCACTATTTTACTGTGGGCCTAAATATGCTTGTAAAATCTTGAAATTTTGACAAATTAGTTTAAAAGCATGTTGTACATGGAAAAAATTTCCCAAACCCCTACCCTCAAAATATTGTATAATTACCATGATAATTACCATGATAATTATGATTTTTTTTTCATCATTATGTTTTTCAAAATACTCTGAAATCATGTGAAACGCGAAGAAAAATGAAAATTCCGAACTTTTTTCAATATTAAAAAAAAAAAGAAAAAAAATTATAATTATTATGGTAATATTACACAATATTTTGAGGGTAGGGGTTTGGGAAATTTTTTCCATGTAGCAACATGCTTGTAAACTAATTTTATTTGTGAAAATTTCAAGATTTCACAAGCATATTTAGGCCCACAGTAAAATGGTGACTGCAAACGCGGGAGAATCCCATGTATTTTAAATGGAAAACAACCCCCGTGGTCAAGGGTCAAGCATTTTTTTAAAAATCTGAAAAAATCACAGCATTACTTTTTACGTATTTCGAACGAGGGGCTAACCACTGAGACTCGATGAGACTGCGAGACGGCACAGTCCCTACTGAAATCTTTGGCAGTCTTTCGCCGTCTCGCTCGCAATCTTTCGCCGTCCTTTCGCCGTCTTGCTCGCAATCTCTGACGCTTGAGACGAAAATGCGCTAAGGCGCATGCGCAAAATTTGTATTTCCGGAACTTTGATAAAAATTTTCTCCATACTTCGAATTACAATATTTCAACCCTATGTATACTTCGTTATACGAAGGTATGTCATCATTGTCATCAATCAATTATTATTAGAATAATTACCGTTTTTTGAATGTAATTTTCTAATAGTTTCGCGATTAATCTGCGCATAAGTTGATTTCAAATTTATTTTTACTATGAAAGTCAAGATTTCTGAATCTGTATTTTTGGAAATTTGGCTGGCTGTAGCTCCTGACCAGTTGATCTTAGAGTAAACTTTGTATCGAGTTTCTTATTGCCCTTTCGATTATCTAGATACGCATTTTTTTTTATTTTTTTTTATGGAATCATTTGAAGCCACTTTCAGATGAATTCAGGCTTTGGCGACCCGTAGCTACGAGACGGTTAATCCTAGAGGAAACTTTGTACGACGTTTTTCGTTGCCCTTTTGATTGTCCAGATACGAATTTTTTAGTTTTTTTTTTTTTATCAAACCACGCGCTACTTTCTGCCATATTTATATGATTGGTCCCGAAGTAAGCTCAAAATCTCTTTGTATATAGCGCAACCACGAATCTAGACACCAAAGTTTCTATTTCAATTTTTTCAATCCATTTGGAGCTACTTTTCGCTGAATTCGGGCTTTGGCGATCTGTATCTGGGGCTGTCCACGTCAATTCAACCAACCTCCAGACCGCGACCTCTCGGATTTGCCCCGTGATTTTTTTGTTATTGTCCGTGCTTTGAAACATTTTTCTTAATTTTTTCAGATTTTTCGGCTCAACCCTTTTTGAGTTATAATGTTTTTTAACTCAAAAAGAAGGACCATTTTTTAAAATCTCAAAAAATTCACAAAAATTCTTTGACTGACGTAGAACAGTTTCCGATTTGCGAGAATGTGGAACGAATTTTTTTATATTTTTTTTTACGAATTGATTGATTTTTTTTATTTTATTTTTTTTAAAGTAAACACCACACCCACGACTTTTATCCTTTCTAGATCTGCCAGCACTATTTTCGAATTATACGAGTGGGAAGACAATAGTATTCAACTGGTCAGTTACTAGAACAATTAGTTCGATCCAGTATCATTTTGTTCTCAGGATAAAATGTGGGAAAAATTGGTCGTTTCAGCTCGTGTTCATCGTTTCTGGGATATACACTTTGAAACAAACAATTTTTTCCACATTTCATCCTTACTTCGGATAAAGGATAAAATTTAAATTTAAAATGTGGAAAAAATTGGTCGTTTCAGCTCGTGTTCATCGTTTCTGGGATATACACTTTGAAACAAACAATTTTTTCCACATTTTTTCCACATTTTATCCTTAGAGCAAAATGAATACTGGATCGAACTAATTGTTGCGTCGCAATATCTAATTCATATGTATATTATTTATTACTAATTATTATTAGCGTTTCCGTGCGCAGTGTGTATGTGTGCTGAACGCTGGGGTTTTGAACCTAGCGCGGTGGCAGCACTGACTGGTGCTGCGCCGCTCGAGTCATCCATGACCACGCGCGCTTTTTGTTTTAAACTGCGTGACTAGCGTTGTTGAAAAAACTAATCATCATCGTGCGTGCGGAGCTCCCTCGCGTCTTTTCCGTTTGTCTCTCGTCAACGGCTTTTCCTGCACAACGTGCAATTAAAATCCATCGGATTTATCGTTCCACTAACGTGGCTTATTATCATTCGAATTGTGTGTGTGTGTATTTAACGAATACGATAAAAGAAATTGTGTAAAGAATACGTGCGTGCGTGCGTGCATGGCAACGGCCATTGCCCTTTGCGTGGCGTCTTTTTTGCGTTTCTTTCTCTGTATAAAATATTAACAATAAATGGGTTTTTTATGCCAGTTGGCTTTTTTTCCCAAAACAACTCTGTGTTAATTCATTCATAACATTTATTTAAACTAGACCAATTTACTTCGCCATTAAATTGGTCACTTCTTTTCACTAATTGTTCTAGTAACTGACCAGTTGAATACCAATGTCTTCTCATTCGTATAATTTAAAAATAGTGCTGGCAGATCTAGAAAGGATAAAAGTCGTGGGTGTAGTGTTTACTTAGAAAAAAAAAAATATATTTAAAAAATCAATCAATTCGTAAAAAAAATATTTTAAAAAATTCGTTCCACATTCTCGCAAATGGGATACTGTTGTACGTCAGTCAGAGGATTTTTGTGAATTTTTTCAGATTTTTAAAAATGGTCCTTCTTTTTAAGTTGAAAAAAATTATAACTCAAAAAGGGTTGATCCGAAAAATCTGAAAAAATTAAGAAAAATGTCTCAAAGCACGGACAATAACACAAAAAATCACGGGACAAATCGGAGAGATCGCGGTCTGGAGGTTGGTTGGATTGACGTGGACAGCCCCATCTACACGACGGTTCATCCTAGAGAAAAATTTGTATGACGTTTATTGTTGCCCGTTTGAGTATCTAGATACGCATTTTTCCTTTTTTTTTTTTTCATCAATTCATTTAGAGCTCATTTTCGTTGAATTAATTTTATCGATCTTAAAGTGATGCCCACCACATTATTTTCGTTCACAAATCAATGATTCAGACGCAGTATATATTTATTATCTTTTATCCCACAGTTCTTCGCCACGGATAAAAAAAAGAAAATGTTATGTTGTTTTTGTGCGCTTGTACACATTGCTCAAAGTTACAAATAGTTGTAGTACGGATACTGGAAAATATATTCTTATGTAGGTACCTCACGGGCTTCTAATATCAAATAATGCTGGAAAACAGATGAGAATAGTTGAAAGAAAAAAGAATTAAAAAAATGCGTATCTAGATACTCAAACGGGCAACAATAAACGTCGTACAAAGTTTTCTCTAGGATTAACTGTCTCGTAGCTACGGGTCGCCAAAGCCTGAATTCATCTGAAAGTGGCTTCAAATGATTCGATAAAAAAAAACTAAAAAATGCGTCTCTAGATAATTGAAAGGGCAACAAAAAACTCCATTCAAAGTTTCCTCAGTCGCGTCCTGGCTCTCTTAGAGCACGGACGTATTTATAAACACTGGCAGTCCGCACAAGCGCCAGGCGTAATATTGACGACTGCTAGGCAAATCTCGCGAGTGTGTGTGTGTGTACCCGTGTGCGTTAGTGAATGCCTAACAAGCCTGCCACTGCCTACACTGGCAAGCGCACACACCCCGGACTATGGGTAACGAGAAAGACAACGTGGTAACACAAACGCCACACAACGCCACGGAACATACGTCCATGTCGACTACTCAACACCAAGATAACAGCTGGAAAGAAGCAAACTCAAAAAAAAGGCCCAGGAACAGCCCGGAGAGTACAAACAGCTACAAACGTCAGTCATCGATCAGTGACTACTGGCTCAACAAACCAATCCCTACAGAAAACCCATTCGATGTGCTATCAGTAGAAGACAGTGCAAGCGAAGAGAAATCAACAGAATCAAAAAAAAAAACCAACAAAATCACCACCCATCTTTGTAAGCGGCGTAAAATACATACGCCCTCTCAGCGACCTTCTAGATGAGATAGCGAAGGATGGATACACGCTAAAGGCACTACAGGACGATCAAGTGAAAATCCAGCCAAGCTCTTCCGAAAAATATCTGCCCATCATCGAGGCACTCAAAGGCAAAAAAACGGAGTTCTACACGTACCAGAGAAAACAAGACAGGAACTTTAAAGTCATCTTAAGAAATATGCATGCGTCAGTCGACATATAATTGCTCACCCAGGAAATAGAAGCTAACGACCACAAGGTGAAGAGTATTGTAAACATACTCCAGAACAATACAAAGAGGCCCCTACCACTCTTCTTGGTGGAAATAGAGGCGAAAGGCAACAACAAAGACATCTACAAAATCAAACAGCTGCTCAATACAATAATAAGTTTCGAGCAACCACGCAAAAAACGTGAGATACCGCAATGCATGCGCTGCCAAGCTTATGGCCACACCAAGAGCTACTGTTTCAAATCTCCTCGCTGCGTCAAATGCGCGGCAACCCACCTAACGGTCGACTGTCCAATGAAAGGTAGAAACGCTGAAGTAAAATGCTTCAACTGCGGGGGTAACCACCTAGCAAGTTACAAAGGTTGTTCTGTTCGCAAGCAACTCCAGCAGAAGTTATTCCCTCCGCTGAGAGAAAAAGAAACATCGCCAACCGCGAAATTACACGCAAACGGGCACACTCTGAATGCAACACACCCAAAAACCACCTACGCACAAGCAGCAAAAAGCTATTCGCACCATGAAGCAACAGACAACCAGCAATATACTCAGGAACTCGTGCCGCAGCAGTCAAACAACGCCTTGGAAGGTATGATAGCTCAACTAATGACAAAAATAGATTCCATGCTAAATCTACTTACAACCCTGATTGCAAGAATGCCATAATGGCTCGTGAAATCAAACTTGCTATCTGGAACGCCAACGGCCTAGCTCAGAGAAGCCAGGAACTAAAACTATTCCTATACAACCACAACATAGACATTATGTTAATATCAGAAACGCACTTCACCCAGAGAAGTTACCTAAGGATACCGAGGTACTCGATTTACGACACCCAACACCCAGAAGGAACCGCGCACGGCGGGACAGCAATAATTATTAAATCCTCCATCAAACATCACGAAACTGATAAGCATCAAAAAGATTACCTACAAGCAACTTCCATAGTAATAGAAGACTGGATCGGAGCAATTACATGCTCCGCGATTTATTGCCCACCAAAGCACACCATAAAACTTAACGAATTCTCCAAATTCTTCAACTCCCCGAGTAGAAATTCAATGAGGCATGCCCGTGTAACGCAAGGTTAGCATGGGCGTGATCAGGCTCTAGTATTCAGTAGTACTGTCTAATCAGGGCCTGATGGAACAAAGCGTTACATCAGGCGCCTATCAGGCCCTACTGCCGCCTGCTTCGGCCCTGATTAAATTTCTACTCGGGTCACTAGGCCACCGCTTTATAGCAGGAGGCGACTACAATGCCAAGCATCCATGGTGGGGCTCAAGGTCGAACATGCCAACCCCCAGAGGTCGCCAATTATACGCAGCCATGCAAGAAAACCACCTCCAATCTATAACAACTGGCGAACCAACGTACTGGCCTACAGATAGACGTAAGACCCCAGATGTGATAGATTTTGCCATCGCTAAAGGTATCTCGGACAAATACACAAACGCCGAGTCATGCCTGGACTTGACCTCCGACCACTCACCAATTATTGTAACTATAGGTACCAAGGCGAAACCAAAGGACATCTCGGCATCTCTGTATAACAAAAGAACAAACTGGGACCTATTCAGAGAAAAGCTCGACGAGGAGGTAAACTGCAACGTAACACTGAAGTCTGCTGAAGAAATCGAGAACGCGATTGAAGCCCTCAACAAGCAAATTCAAGACGCCGCTTGGGACGCCACTCCGGTGAGCAAAACAGCGGAACCAGCACCCAACTGTTCAAACGAAGCTAGAATTAAGATTTTGGAAAAGCGAAGGTTAAGAAAACTCTGGCAAAACAGTAGAAATCCCCACGACAAAGCAAAGCTCAACAAGGCCTCAAAAGAACTGAAGAAGCTACTGTATGAAGAAAGGAACGCAGCCATTCAACAATACCTTCAACACCTAACACCGACCGAGGCAACGGAATACTCGCTGTGGAAAGCAACAGGAAGACTGAAGCAACCCCAGCAAGCTATCCCACCAATCAGAACAGAAAATGGCAAGTGGGCGGGAAGTAATGTAGAAAAAGCCGCAACCTTTGCAAAACACCTCGAGACAGTCTTCCAGCCTTACCCCTACGAAGGAACAGAAGAAGAAGAAAACGAAATTTCAACTGTCCTGGAAGCACCAATCCAAAACGATATACCGATAGCAAATTTCAGCGTAAAAGAAACACAGGCCATCATAAAAAATCTCAAGGCAAAAAAAACACCTGGGTACGACCTAATAAGTGGCAAGGTGCTGAAGGAGCTGCCAAAAAAAGTCGTTCGGCTGATCACAATAATTTTTAACTCAGTCCTAAGACTTAGCTACTTTCCTGCCCAATGGAAAGTTGCACAAATAATACTCCTACACAAACCAGGAAAAAACCCGGAAGAAGTCACCTCTTACCGGCCTATCAGCCTGCTACCTCTACTATCAAAAGTCCTCGAGAAACTCTTGCTCAAACGACTACTACCGACTCTTCAACCAAACAAACTCATCCCAGACCACCAATTCGGGTTCAGACAACAGCATACAACGGTAGAACAAGTACATAGAATAGTACAAAAAATCAACACCGACTTCGAACAAAAAAGGTACTGCTCTGCCGTCTTCCTAGACATATCCCAATCCTTCGACAAAGTGTGGCACCAGGGACTACTATACAAAATCAAACAGAAGCTGCCAAATAGTCTATTTCAACTGCTGAAATCCTACCTCACTGATAGACACTTTCAAGTAAAGTACCAGGAGGAGCACACCGAATTACACCCCATAAAATCCGGTGTACCCCAGGGGAGCGTACTCGGCCCGCTGCTATACCTCCAGTACACGTCAGACCTACCGACAACCAAATCAACCACCGTAGCAACATTTGCCGATGACACTGCTATCCTCGCATCGCACCAGACCCCAGCTGTAGCATCAGATCGCCTACAACACAGCCTCAACAAAATCCAGAGCTGGCTCAGGCGCTGGAGGATAAAAGCTAACGAAACCAAATCAACGCATGTCACATTCACCCTACGCAAAGAAACGTGCCCCCCAGTGTCACTAAACAATAAACCAATACCTCAAATGGAACACGTGAGGTACCTTGGGATGCATCTAGACCGCAGGCTGACCTGGAAAACCCACATATGGACCAAGCGCAAGCAACTGAACCTAAAACTAAACAAAATGTACTGGCTCATGAACGGAAGATCCAACCTGACTACGGCTAACAAGGTCCTGCTATACAAGTCCATCCTGAAGCCAGTGTGGACCTATGGAATCCAACTTTGGGGAACAGCTTCGAACTCCAACATCGAAATCTTAGAAAGGTTCCAAGCCAACGCCCTGCGACGGGCAGTTAACGCTCCATGGTTTGTACCGAACGAGACAATCCGACAAGACCTTCAAATACCTCTGGTTAAAGAGGAAATCACAAGCTACGCGAACAAATACAAAGAGAGACTCAAAAATCACCCTAACCAATTGGCAAGACAACTCCAAAGAAGAAGGACGAACAACAATACGAGGCTCAAAAGGCACCATCCGGCAGACCTAGCAACTAGATTCCAACAGAACGACTGATTATGCACTCCCACCTACCTCCCACCACATATCAAATAACAAATAAATTACCAATCACCTTAATCCAATAGCCAACAATAGGTACGAGCCACTGGGCAACTACCTACCAAACCTCATTAAAGTTAAAAAACTTACTTATTATCACATCAGATAGATTGTAAATATACTGGGGAAAAAAAAAAAAAAAAGTTTCCTCTAGGATCAACTAGTTAGGAGCTGCGGCTAGCCAAAGTTCCAAAAATGCAGATGCAGAAATCTTGAGGGTCATATTTTTACTATTCGTGGCCGAAAGCGGTCGAGTTATACCGAGAGCGCGCGATTGAGGGATTGTCCGTCCAGCTTGCGTCGACCTAAGCGGCACAATCCCTTGCAGTCTCTCGGCCGTCTCTGCTGCCGTCTCTCGGCAATCCCTGCAGTCTCTCGGCCGTCTGAGCCGTCTCTGCCGCCATCTCTCGGCAATATCTGCCGTCTTATGCCGTCTCTAACAATCTCATTGAGAGATGGCATCGAGGATGGCACAGCGAGTCTCAGTGGTTAGCCCCTCGGTTATTACCGGACCTCCTTGTCCAATCCATGGCGACTACCTCGCATGAAAACGTTGACCGTTAGCGCAGAAGCGGTAGCGGTAGCGATGTTTGTAGCTCAGAACGTACATATGCGTGTGACGAGTGCGTCCGGTAATAACCACAACTATCTCTCTCTTGGAAGTTGTCGATACCCCCACCACCTCAGACAGCCTTCCAGTATATTGTAACAACGGGCAAATTCCCTGCTACAATTAAAGAAAGGGTTCTCCTGAAATAACTGAGCCGTAAACGTGAGTTAAAAAAGTGAGGAAAAGGTTGAAATCCGTTTATTCAAAAAGGTACGTGGTGTCTCTCTTAAGTCAGAGACTAGACTGTTTTCACAATAATACCGGTCGTCGAAGCGACCGGAAGATTCAACTATTCACAAACATCAGCAAGTCAAAAGTGTTGTACACGGTGACTGATGAAAAGCGGGAGGGTCCTTCGTTACAATATTATAGAGGTCAGTGGTTAGAATCACGGGTTAGATCGAATCAAGAATGTAAACAAGCCGTCATCTTTAAACATAACAGATCGAGAATCGATTGCCCGAAACTGCTAGCTATAGCGTGTTCGTGTCGGCTGCTTGGGTTTGACAGGAGTTTTGTCGCTAAACGAAGACATTTCATTCCACTCGTTATCACTACGTGATATTGAGATACATGATGTGATATGAGAATCATTAACAAGCAAGTGAAACAAGATGGGCTTTGAAGTTTATATATTCGGCTATACATCGTATGGAAATTGCGAGCCTGTTTCATCGAAAAATCAAGTTATGAGGTTATCACAGTCAGCCAGTTAGATAAATCACAAACCCTTGGGTATATTGGTCGTTCATATAATTAACAACAGTTGAACGTGTGTAACATAATCATTGAAAATATGTGAAATTTGCTATGTGTCAGAAGAAATCAACCTCGACCAGCTTATAATACTTTGTTCTCTATTCATGGCTAAGAGAGACTATTTTGTGGACAGGCTATTATATCGACGGGTCCTGAGGAAGCAGAGGTATCTCGGCGGGCAGTCTAGAGCAGACGTAACTCGTATACGGAATATGTCCGTTCCCTCAGGACTTGACGATATGATCAATTGTTCAACTGCGTTGGCTATAGTTATCGCACACCCACTTCTAGCTCTGTGAAGAAAATGTGTACGTTGTATGCTCCGGGGTTTTCCTTCGATGACTCAGCTGTCAATGTACATATGGCGGCACAGTTATTAGACTATAACTGGAGTTAGGATAGTTACTCGACTTAAAATCATCGCGTTCTAAGAATACCTTGGTGGACCGGATGGAACGGACGAATCTTGTCATGCAATTTATAACAGGAGTACTATCTCGGAAGACTTTACAGTTCGCTCTGGTAATAAGCCCGGCTATGGGCGGTTAGGGGAGTATTTTTCTTGAAACTCGGGTACCCCCACTACTGACGCGCGGTCTCGCTGTCAAAATTCACTTCGCGCTCCGGTAATAAGCCCGACGCCGTCGGATGACTTTAGCTGCCTGCTCGGCTGCCTGTTTTGCTAATTTATTTGTATTTATTTATGTCAGATACGGTAAGTATACATTTTTAATGGAATGTCATGCTTTTGTATAAAATATCCTACACAAAACAGAAGCATTTTATTTGAAATGACTGTGCGAATACATACTTATTTTCATCTAGTTTTGATTATTTGCATTTCTCATGATGTTTGGTTTTTTGTATAGTTTGTTCTTTTGAGAAAGCTTCGTAAGTATCATAATTTATCCTACAGATGTGTTAAGAATACACATTGATATAGTCAAATCACAAAATACATAATCTCTATTTCATCGAATAAAATCAATTATTAGTATAACGATAAATTGAAGTTGAAGCAGCGAAAATATACGCTATTGCATTGAGCCAGCGGGCGGCTCTTTTGACAGAGACGGATATGAAACTCGAGGTGAGCCCGAGGCTAGTCAGTAGTGGGGGTAGACTTCGAGCGAGAATTAGGGGAAGCGGGCATATTGATAGAGGGCATGTTACCAGAGCGGACTGTATTGAGTGAATACCAATGATTATTTATATACTGATTTTCAGATTTTCTTACTGTGAACATTTTTTAAGATTTAATTTGTAATGAGCAATGACTATAACCCTGCCTGTAAGTAACTCCGGTGTTGCCGCTCCCAATCCCGGATGAGAAGGGAGGAGGGCCGCACACAGGGTTCCACGTTGCGAATATTTACTGTGAATGATTTTGACGGATCAAGAGACTCGGTAGAGTCTCGAGCCAAGTACATTAAAAAAAAATTTTTTTACGCGCGAGAGACTCAACGGCTCTATATACCCGAGCGACCACTGTTTCGGCCGAACGGCAATTTTTAAGTCGTGTTTATTCCGTCTTCGTGACAAATATGGCTTTTCGTATACACGGGTTTGAATGTAGGCTTAAAAAGCTTTCATTTAAGCCGAATTTCACCGTGATCGGTTTGCTAAGAGCTTAGATATGATTAATTATAGATTTCTGATAGCCCGTTTCAACGCCAATTTCATTTCCTCCGTCTTCGCACGTCATTTCCAAATTCTGAATATATAATACTATAGAAAGTCGTTCGAAGTCGCTCGAGTAATAGGCAAGTTACATGGTGCTGAAATATCACAGAGTTTCCGATCTATCTAGTATAATACATGTGAACAGACGAAACAACATTGTCTATGGCCGTCAAGTTACCGATTGTACTGTCGTTCCGTGTCGGCTGCTAGTGCGACTGCTAGATTGAGTGAGGTTAGGTTCTGCTAGGTTGACGAAGCGGTCAACAAGAGTTTTTATCAGGAAGTAAGAGGGAAGGAGACCGATCCCCATGCTACAAAACCTGCGATGATATTTACGTTATTTATGACTTATTTATGATAGAATAAGAAACAATGAAATTTATGATTCTCCACTGTAGTGGATATACGATTTCCAAGTGAATGAGATAAAGTCATTGAAATTTGGTAATACATAACCTATGGGATTGATCGTGCTACATTGTAATTGAAATGAAATAATACTCTACGATGTTGAACGTTCGTATCGTGCTCTGTCTTGTGTAAAAATATTCATTCGTACGAGGGATTTATCACTATGCGACGAGTCCTGAGGAATAACAGACGTATATTTCGGCGGACAGTGTAGAGCAGACGTAACTCAGAATTTACGGCGATTATAGAGCTCCGTACACATTTCCAACAGGGTTTCATGAGTTACGTTTCAGTTCTAAACTGTCCACCGAATACGTCTGTTTCCTAAGGACTTATCGATATGAACAACCGTTCAATTGTTTTAGTTATATTTTCGCACGCCTACTTCTAGTCCGACAGAGAAAATGTGTATGCTGCAGCATGCTCCGGAGGTTTTCTTTGATGACTTAGCTTTCAATTTTCACGTTGCGGAACAGCTCTTGGAGCACTCCAGTAACACGACGTCAAATCATCGGATTCTGACGATAAGAGTACCTTGGTGGATCGGAGGAAACGGACGAATCTTGCCATGCAATCTACTAACAGAAGTACTATCTCGGAAGACTTTATTGAATGTTTATCGACAGTTATTCATTGATTTCCATATATTTCCATACTGTTATTATTTTTGTAGGAAATCATAAGAACATTATACTGGAGCATGGCAGGATACGGATTTCCACTTATGCTGCTGAAGTTCATTGTCAGACAATTTTAAATATATTCATCCGGCCAACGTATTCCCTTGAGGGGAGACTTCGGTGAAATTTTGAAAATCTCTATAAGATGTCAAATAATAAAATTGTTCCAGCAGTTTCTGAGTAATAGTAGTATAGACTGTAAAAAAAAATTTCAGCTTTCTCCGATGAAGGTGTAAGCGCAAGAAACCTTGCGCAGAAGATTTTGCCCACCGCCGCCAAAATTCCTTGCTTTTACACTCTCACTGCAGGAGGGTTACAGTTTTTCCCCGCACCCCGCATACCGTATACAAAAGTACTGGACGGACTTTTTATACACCTCTTTTCAATATTTCAAGAATTAAAAAATCTATTTTTGCCCAAAATCTGATCATAGTCTCCCCTCAAAAACGGGAACCTTCAGTTTTACCCGAGGTTTTACCTCAATTATTATCGCATTCTCAGTACATGTTTTCTATAGTACACCCAAAATCAAACACTGATATAAGTATACGTTATATTACGATACGATACAACGTTAGTAAAGTACAGCGCTTGTGTTCCGGTAGAATGGTTCTACGTACTAAATGATATTCATAGAAATGAATGTGAAAATACTGACAGCAAAATTGGTGTGGCTAGCGAGGAACATTAGAAATCCTATCGAGTGATCGTAGTATACGAGACCAATAACAGTTAGTGAATCGAAATTCCGCAAAAAGTAGTGATATCTCCCCAAAAAGCACCTCTGGTGCAAAAAGCTTTCGCCAAGTACATTAATGTGATCTATCTACAAAAAATGTATGAAGAAAAATTTGCCTTCAACAGAAAATATTTCTTCAAAAATACCTACCAACAAAAATTCGACTTCAACATAAACTCGACCTTCAAAAATGTTTTCTAAAAAAAGAATTGATATCAGATACAACTGCCAAGCACAACACATGAAAATTAAATTAGAGTAAACGGCATTGTGCTCGTTCGCTCGCTATGCTCGCTCACTCGGTTGGTTTCTCATAATCATTGTGAAACAAAATTGGAGAAAAAAAAATTGGAGAAAAAAGTTTGGGGAGTGGTACTTGGCGGGCCATCATAGCAATGTATAAAAATGGCACATGGGGACCTGAATGAATACTCCTGCATTTACCCACACCTGGCCCGCCAAGTACCACTCCCTAAACTTTTTTCTCCAATTTTTTTTTCTCCAATTTTGTTTCACAATAATTATGAGAATCCAACCGAGTGAGCGAGCGTAGCGAGCGAACGAGCACATTGCCGTTTACTCTAATTTAATTTTCATGTGTTGTGCTTGGCAGTTGTATCTGATATCAATTCTTTTTTTAGAAAACATTTTTGAAGGTCGAGTTTATGTTGAAGTCGAATTTTTGTTGGTAGGTATTTTTGAAGAAATATTTTCTGTTGAAGGCAAATTTTTCTTCATATCAATTTATACAACCCAATAAGGGTCAATATTTCACGTCTGCCCCTAAGTAAAAGTCAGAGTTATAGAAATCAACTGGACATACATTTACGCGTTCTTATCAACGTTTCCGGCAATATCTAGCGTTTTATAACAGAAAATTCAAGATTTTTCACCGTCCATCCAATGGGATATACTCAATAGAAATAATCGGTCAGAAAAATACTGACAACCGAGCGAGCATAGCGAGTGAGGATCTACGAGGACCCAATCGAGCAAGCACAGTGAGCTAGTGCAGTTGGCAGGAAGTAAAAAAAATATACAAAAAGTAGTGATATCCCCCAAAAAGCACCTCTGGTGCAAAAACCTTTCGCCAAGTACATTAATGTGGTCCACCCACAAAATTTACCAATAAAATTCTTTCACACAAAATCTGTCTTCAAAAATACCCACCAACAAAAATTCGTCTTCCAAAAATTCGTTTTCAACAAAAGTCGTCCTTCAAAAAAATCTCTGTAAAAGGATTGATATCAAATACAAGTATCAAGTACAAAAAAAAAAGAAAAATCAAACCATAAAGTACAAAAAATAATAATTAAATCGAACCATGAAGCGTTGTGCTCATTCGCTCGCTACGCTCGCTCACTCGATTGGGTTTTCATAATTGGCGAGGAGAAAAATTGGGAGCGTGAATTTTGAAATGAGAAAATTTTCGAAAGAAAAAAATTTAGGGAGTGGTACTAGGCGGGCCTTCATAGCAAGATGAAAAAAAATGTGACTTTTAGACCTTAGTGGTCACTCTTCCACTTATTCACACGTGGCCCGCCAAGTACCACTCCCTACATTTTTTTCTTTCGACAATTTTCTCTTTTCGAAATTCACGCTCCCAATTTTTCTCCTCGCCAATTATGAGTGAGCGAGCGTAGCGAGCGAATGAGCACAACGCTACATGGTTCGATTTAATTATTATTTTTTTGTTCTTTATGGTTCGATTTTTCTTTTTTTTTTTGTACTTGGTACCTGTATTTGATATCAATCCTTTTACAGAGATTTTTTTGAAGGACGACTTTTGTTGAAAACGAATTTTTGGAAGACGAATTTTGGTTGGTGGGTATTTTTGAAGACAGATTTTGTGTAAAAGAATTTTGTTGGTAAATTTTGTGGGTGGACCACATTAATGTACTTGACGAAAGGTTTTTGCACCAGAGGTGCTTTTTGGGGTTTCTAATATTCCTACTTTTTGTTAATAAATTCTTTGCAACGACCGTTGTTGGTGTTTTCAATTTTCCCGTATTTCCGTTCATTTACAACGATGCACGCACTCGATTATTTCAACAACTGTTGTTGCAATTCACTGAATAACTTTTGATGAACATCCGCGAAATAATAATTCGCTCAACGCAGACTCATTAAATTTATTCTTCTGAGGCTAATAGGACAAACGGCCCTTATTACCTGAAAATTACGGTGCGCTCACTATTTTTCGAATGGTTAGCTGCTCTTTCTCTGACTCGCACCGTCAGAGACTCTCTCTCTCACTGCTGCCGAACGCGTCCGAACTCACGGACGAGGAAGGGCTATGCCTGTGTTAGACATACCTGGGTTAGGGTCTGTTTCACTTCCTGAGAAAGGCTCGGTATGAGTAGAAAATAAATAATACATATACTAACCTTTGAAATGTTGATTCATTGTACGGAAGAAAAAAATATTAAAATATATCAAAATTGAGGAATCTCGTGAGAAAGTATACACAAAATTGATAAGACATTATTCTTTCTCATACGTATTTTATTTTCACATATTTCTAGATTTTAATCAGCACAGAAAAATATATCTCATTCCAAGTGTAGTCTGTTCAGTCACTCCAACTGATTCTCAGCAGTAGTGTTGTTCCTTTCTATCACGCGGAGAAAAGAGCATGCGCACTCTGTTTTACTCGGTACGCGACACGAGCAGCTGCTATGCTGCGTCCTGCTCTATTGCACTGAGCAGTACGCGCTACGCGTCTCTCTCGCGCACGGTCTAAAATCGTGTCAACCAACAGTTTGGACCGATTCTACCTGCTCAACCCCATACCATCGTGTTCGACATAAAATTATCTTCATTTTCATATAAATTTCGATCCTATCCTAAATACACTCCCGACAAAAATTAACGGGCCACCCCTTCTTTCTCGAAATATTGCCTTTTTTCAAAGTTCTATTACTTCGCGAAAAATGTGACGAGACGGACGTTCCAGGACGAATTTTGAACCTTGGAATGTCACCTTGAAAATGCGTTTTTGACATTGTGTCTACGGATGACCATACCGAAGTTATGTCAGTTGAAAGCAACCAGTGGCGAATTCGTAAACCGAACTCCAACTTTCAGATGCTGTACGGAACGGGAGAATTTTTTTTTCGAATTTCCAAAATGAACGAATTCAAGGTTTGGATTTTCTCTTCAAATTCCGTTTTTAACTTTTGCTCTACGATTTTTCGTAAAACATTACAACAACGTAAACATTATCTACAGTACAGACACACATGCACACACATCCATTCGGCAATTCATACACAGACACACGAAATGTAAATCCTATCGTGCAACCTCCTCGTGGTACATCTTGGGTAATGCTGATGCCGGAGGTAAAGGTCTTGGTGAACGCTTGATTGTCGTTGAGATCGAATATCTCGTCGAAAAATGATCGTAGAGCAAATGTGAAAAACGGAATTTGAAGAGGATACTTCCATCTTCAAAACGGTAACAGGGGCCACCCAGGTTGCCATTTTCAGGCTGCCTGTGTGCAGTTGAACTTCAAATTTTTATTTATGGATTTACAGGGTCATCTTCGTGTAGAAGCTGGTCCACGAAAAGACAATACATGCAATGTCACAGTGTTGATTCGGAGAGAGGAAGGTTTAAGCTTCAAATCGTTTTTTAACAATCCTCCTACGATAATTCGTTCGCCGGTTACGTTAGGTCAAACTTTTTCGGACGCTTTCCCGTTCAATGTCTTGTAACTCGACGGAGAAAAATCGTAGAGCAAAAGTTAAAAACGGAATTTGAAGACAAAATCCAAACCTTGAATTCGTTCATTTTGGAAATTCGAAAAAAAAATTCTCCCGTTCCGTACAGCATCTGAAAGTTGGAGTTCGGTTTACGAATTCGCCACTGGTTGCTTTCAACTGACATAACTTCGGTATGGTCATCCGTAGACACAATGTCAAAAACGCATTTTCAAGGTGACATTCCAAGCTTCAAAATGCGTCCTGGAACGTCTGTCTAGTCACATTTTTCGCGAAGTTATAGAACTTTGAAAAAAGGCAATATTTCGAGAAAAAAGGGGTGGCCAGTTAATTTTTGTCGGGAGTGTAGATCAAGTTGTATAATATCAACTCACCTTTTCATACCTGTCAACCCGTCGTAACGACGGAATGAAGGTTGTCAGCCTATCGATTGCATATTATTCCTCATACGTTGTACTTTCGACCTGTATTGATTTCATTTTCGAAAACCGATTGTCGCAAAAGACAAACAATAATTAATTTACTTAATTTTAATTAAGAGTAGTCTGGACTAGATTCCGTCAGTCAACCTATCCGCGGCATGTTTGTTTATGGATTATAATTGCGAAAAAAAAAGTTTCATCAAGTTGGGAGATCGACATAGGACGTCCTTATGCCGAATCTTAGACTAATTCAGTTTCTTGACGGATGGAGAAGGAAGGATAAGTAAAGTGAGGGACACAAATTCCTTAGTTATACTTTAGGGAAGTGGCGCAATTATGCCCCACGACAATGCGAAAAGCGAAATGGCATTGAAATTAGAGTAAATAACACAGCTACTACATGTAAATTTCATCCCGACAGCTTTAGGAAGACGAGATTGTTGTGAATTGTTACAGTATTATTTCAGGGGAGAGGGATATACAGGGTGAGTTTTCTCCGACTCTGAACGAGGGAGGGGCTTATTACTGCCAATTGCTCCGCCCCTTGGCCAATCACAACTTGTTATCAAAATCTAAGTTTACATCAAGCCGTCCATACCTGGTCTAGTCGGGTAAGGTATTGATGATCGTCGAATGAAAACAATGAGCGGATTAGGACCTTCATTGTTTTCATTCGACGATCATCAATACCTTACCCGACTAGACCAGGTATGGACGGCTTGATGTAAACTTAGATTTTGATAACAAGTTGTGATTGGCCAAGGGGCGGAGCAATTGGCAGTAATAAGCCCCTCCCTCGTTCAGAGTCGGAGAAAACTCACCCTGTATATTTTCTTCTAGATAGTATTATAGCTGTAGTCAACAACGTAAATATCTCTGGACGCATACATAATTGATACAAAGCTATAATTAGAATAATTTACCATTTATAGACGGATAATCTGTTAACATACCGTGACCGTTAGGCTGTAACACTGGTAATTGAACCGCGACACCAAATCCTCTCAGTTTTACGGGAGCTGAATTTTCTCGACCCGCTAAGAGCGCGCATTGCGGCTTCAGGTCTCGATGAATGATGTCGTTCTCGTGACAGTACCGTATCGCTTCTAGAATCTGTCGCATGTAGTGACTGAAAAAGAAGGTAATGAGAAAGTGTCGAAGTCGTTATGGTTCCGAGGAAAGGGACGATGAACGAGAATTGTATACACAAACTGTAAATACCGAAATTTTGTTTGTGATTGAAAAATTACAAGTGCCCCGGTTGAGTGACTCGTCCCTTCCCGGGAAAAAAAAATCTATATCTAATCATATCCAATTATATATAACTGACCAGACATGATTATATCCGAAAAATGGTCTCGACTAATAATGTATGGTCATATATGGAGTCAGATATGGACAGACATGTTCAGATACGAACGGTGTGCGTGAATTCGGATCTAAAAATTGTAATCCCATTAGATATGATTATATTCGATCATATCCGATCAGATGTGATCAGATCTGTAGCTCCAAATGATTGTGGGAAATAATTATAGGCAGAATTTCTCCAATTTTTTTATTCATTTCTTTATTCTGTAATATCATGATATTTTATCATAGTGGTGTCAAAGTTAGTACAAAGAGATATCGACTACATAATATATAGGTATAATACACATATCACAGTGTACCTGTATGGAAATTCCTTTAATACCTGAAAAAAAATGTTTTCGCTTCAATTCTTATAGGTTCGGATACAGAATTATCAACTTCAATAAGTGTATAATATGAGTGTACAAAATTATCAGAATCTGATCTATTGAATTCTGTAGGTTTAGTTTTCTCAAATATAATCTGACAATAGCTTGAAAAGTTTGGAGTATAAGTTTTCATGTAATTATCACTAATTTGTGATATCATTCGAAAATATGTAAAGTAAAACCTCCTAGGGAGTTGAAAAAAGATCCTGGACCACAATCATCAGATATAACAGTAAAGTACGAGATCGGATGTTCGGATGTCCAGAGAATTATACCAAGCCGTGTGACGTAGTAAGGTGAGGAACGGGTAGGCCGTCAGCCGAGGAGCGGGAGGGGGAAACTCAGCGCCGGGTGAACCGAGCGGGTCGGACGGGGTACTGCCCCGGGGCAGAGGGGAGACCAGTCATTCGGGCCTAGGAATCGGACCGGGACGGAGCTGTGACGGGAGCGGCGCTCCAACCCCCGGGGGTCTAGAACCAACATTAATATAAACAATTCGCTATGCCGGCTATGAATACCGATGCTTCGTTACTCTACTGATGTTTTCCGATATAATTATAAAAAATTCGCTATGCCTACTATGAATTCCGATGTTTCGTTACTCGACTGATATGTTCCGATATAATTATAAACAATTCGTCATGCCTACTATGAATTCCGATGTTTCGTTACTCGACCGATATGTTCCGATATAATTATAAACAATTCGTCATGCCTACTATGAATTCCGATGTTTCGTTACTCGACCGATATTTTCCGATATAATTATAAACAATTCATAATTATAAACAATTCAAAGTACGAAACCGGATGTTCGGATGTTAGTATGTTCGGCTCGGATTTTGTGGAATACGGATCATTATATCATTATTATTATCATCAGTGAATCTTTATATAAATACTGTATTACATTATTATTTATTATTTAAAAGGTTGAGGTTATCACTCGACATCATTATAAGGAGTAGAAGGTATCGATCAAGTCGAGTCAGTAGTGACTACTGACTCGACTTGATCGATACCTTCTACTCCTTATTATTATTTATTATTTTTATTATTATTGTTATCATTCTTATTATTATCATTATCATTACGATCATTACCATAACTATTATCCGATTTGTCTGATAAAAATCGTCAAAACAGATATAAATTCGTTACTTGACTGATATTTTCCGATATTATTATGAACAATTCGACAGGCCGGCTATAAATGTCGATGTTTCGTTACTTGACTGATATTTTCCGAAATTATTATAAACAATTCGACACGCCGGCTATAAATCCCTGTTTCGTTACTTGATTGATATTTTTCGATATTGTTATAAACAATTCGACATGCCGGATATAAATTCCTGTTTCATTACTTGACTGATATTTTTCGATATTATTATAAACAATTGGACACGCCAGCTATAAATCCCGATGTTTCGTAACTTGACCGATCTTTTTCGATATGATTATAAACAATTCGACATGCCGGCTATTAATTCCTATGTTTCGTTACTTGACTGATATTTTTCGATTTTGTTATAAACAATTCGACATGCCGGCTATAAATTCCTATGTTTCGTTACTCGACTGATATTTTTCGATATTATTATAAACAATTCGACATGCCGGCTATAAATTCCTATGTTTCGTTACTTGACTGATATTTTTCGATAATATTATAAATAATTCGACATGCCGGCTATAAATCTCGATGTTTCGTTACTTGACTGATATTTTCCGAAATTATTATAAACAATTCGACATGCCGGCTATAAATCCCTGTGTTGCGTTACTTGAATGGTATTTTCCGATATTATTATAAACAATTCGACATGCCGGCTATTAATTCCTATGTTTCGTTACTTGACTGATATTTTCCGATATTATTATTATAAACAATTCGACATGCTGGCTATAAATCTCGATGTTTCGTTACTTGACTGATATTTTCCGAAATTATTATAAACAATTCGACATGCCGGCTATAAATTTCTATGTTCCGTTACTTGACTGATATTTTTCGATATTATTATAAACAGTTCGACATGCCGGCTATAAATTCCTACGTTTCGTTACTTGACTGATATTTTTTGATATTATTATAAACATTTCGACATGCCGGCTATGAATTCCTATGTTTCATTACTTGACTGATATTTTTCGATATTATTATGAACAATTCGACACGCCAGCTATAAATCCCGATGTTTCGTTACTCGACAGATATTTTTCGATATTAATATGAACAATTCGACATCCTGGCTATAAATCCCGATGTTTCGTTACTTGACTGATATTTTTCGATATTATTATAAACAATTTTACATGACGGCCATAAATCCCGATGTTTCGTTACTTGACTGATATTTTTTTGATATTATCATAAACAATTCGACATACCGGCTCTAAATCCTGATTTTTCGTTACTTGACTGATATTTTCTGATATTATTTTAAACAATTCGTTATGCCTACTACAAATGCTGATGTTTCGTTACTTGACTGACAATTTTTAATATGATTACAAACAATTCGCCATGCCGGCTACAAATCCCGATGTTTCGTTTCTTTACTGGGATTTTTCGATAATATTGTTAACAATTCGTCATGTCTGCTATACATTTAAACTTTTCGTTGCCTACCCGGTTATTATCAATATTTGTATCAACAATTCGTCATGTCTATTAAACATTTCAACTTTTCGTTGCCTTCCCGGTTATTGTCAATATCATTATCAACAATTTGTCATGTCTGCTATTCATTTCGACTTTTCGTTTCCTTCGTGCTTATTATCAATATTATTATCAACAAACCGTCACGTCTGCTATATATGTCAAATTTTCGTCACCTTCTCGGTTTTTATCAATATTATTATCAACAATTCGTCATGTTTGCTATACATTTCAACTTTTCGTTGCCTACCCGGTTATTATCAATATTATTGTATATTACATATATACAATATGTATACATATATATATTATATATATATATTATATATATACATATTTGTTGATATTATATTTATGCCGACCGTGGTAGCCGCGCGGCTAGCGTGTGCGACTACGGAGCGGGAGATCGAGGGTTCGATCCCACTACTCGTCGTCAGTCAGGCCACGCCGTTTTTCAGTCGTCACGCCGAAAACCGGCAGCCTGCAGCGAGTTTAGTGTGGGTATCGTTTCCTGAGGTCGGCTACACCCGGGCGGGTTTTCTGCAGTTTCCCTTGCCCCTCGTGCGAATGCGGGTGTTTCTATAGAACGCCTTGAGACGGCTGCAGACGTATAATGATGATCACTAACCATCCTCCCTCCCTCGCCCCGCCCCGCACAAGCTTTAAGTAGCTTCTGGGGACATACCCACTCGGGTATGGCGGGTAGTAGGTAGTAGGTAGTAATTATTTATTAATTATATCAATAATTCGTCATGTCTATTATACATTTCAACTTTTCATTGCCTTCCCGGTTATTATCAATATCATTATCAACAATTTGTCATGTCTGCTATATATTCCGATGTTTCGTGACTTTACTATGTTTAATCGAATCATATACATGTATAAGGCAATTATTGCTTGCTTTATTTGACAAGTGAGCGTTGAAACACCAACAGAGACTGTTTGGTGCTATCGATAACTAAGATAACATTTAACATGTATGTATGTATTTATTCTCTAGGCTTGCCTTTCGGCGTCAGCCCGTCTCTCATCACATTTTACATTTCTCCTTAATCCTATTTCTAACCTATAAACTAATATTATATTTACTTCATTCCATGCCTCATTCCATACTTCATTTCAATCTCATTCCCCTGCCTCTCGTATAATATATACACCTTTACATTTCCATTTCTTTCTTAGTCCTATTTATAATCTACTATTATATACAGGGTGTTTCCTTTAACTCTGTCAACACTTTCAGGGTATGTTGGGGCTGCCTAGACGAGCATTTTGAGGTAAGGCAACCATGGTCAGAAACTCATCTTAACGGCTGTGGAGGGCTTTGAAGGATATGGTACCGCGCGCTTGTTCATAGTAATAAATCAGATGTGATCACTTTCGACACAATATTTTATTTACAAAGTTCTTGTGTAAGATCAACAGAACGATAATCTTTGAAGAAAACAATAAACAATCAGAAAGAAAAACAAATCAATGAATGAAACATTGCGTCGAAAGTGATCACATCTGATTCAATCAAGGTGTCTACTCAAGTCAGGATCTAAAATTCCCTGAAAATTCCACGATATTCCAGGGAAATCTTTAATTTTTCCAGGCGTATCGAGATACGATTTTTATTGTTGTTTCCTAAAATACACTAGGCACCTTTTTTTTCAATTTAATACTGGTGCCCAATATTCCCCAATACTCCTTGTAAAACCCAATATTCCCTACAAATTTCGGGAGGAGAAAAAAAATCTTTGAGATTTTCAACCAGGTTTTTCAAGGACGTAGACACCCTGTCAATACACTTATACAAACAAACGCGCGGTACCAAATATTTCAAAGCCCTCCACAGCCGTTAGGATGAGTTTCCGACCGCGGTTGCCTTACCTCAAAATGCTCGCCTAGGCAGCCCCAACATACCATAAAAGTGTTGACAGAGTTAAAGGAAACACCCTGTATATATATACACCTCCTCATCTAGTACCCTCATTTCATTACTTCATTCCATGCCTCATTCCATACTTTATTCCTAACTCCTTCCCTGCCCCTGTGCCCCCTAACTTTTTACGTCTCGGATTTTCTTCTCTTCCTCTTCCAATTCTTCTTCCTCTTTCCTTAATTCTGCTTTCCTTCGCTCCAGATCTTTCCTCCATCTCTCCACTTCCTCCGTTCTCCTTTCCATTCGTCCTCCCTCACTTATGTTTTGGTTATCATCGGGTGCTTTCTCTTTTCCGCCCGGCTTCTCTTCGCTCTGTTTTTCTTTTGCCTCTGGCTTTCTCTCGTTCCTCTCCCGTTCGTTGCTCGCTTCGCTCTCCTTTCTTCTGCCTTTTTTCTTCTCTGACTCCTTAGCTTTCTTTTCCGCTTTCTTCTCCGCTTTCCCCTCCATCTCTCCTGTCTTCTCTGCTTTCTCCCCGGTTTCCTTGTCTTTCTCCTCGGCTATATTGTTTTTCTCCGCGCCTCGCTTTACCATTCTCTCTCCGGCGCTCGCCGCTGCTGTTGTAGCTAGCCTGACTCTCACCTCTTCCGCTGCCAGTTCCTCCTCTTCCTTCCTGATCTCTTCCTTTCTCCGTTCCAGGTTCTCTCTCCATTTTACCACTTCTTCTCGGGTTTTTTCCGTTTTTCCACGCTCCGTTTCTTCCCCCGCTTGCGTCTCGTTCTTTTCTTCCATCTCTTGCACGTGCCATTCCTCCTCCTTCTCTTTCCACGTCCACCAGGTTCCGTCGATGCACACTCTTTCTTCCTCCTCTGTGACTTTCTTTCCCTCCCGTCTCGCGTTCCTTGCTCGATTGTTCACCAGCCATCTGGTCCTTCTCTCTCTGAACGTGCTATCTCTTTCTACCCACAGTTCCCATCGCTCCCAGATTTCCTCTCTTCGCTTCACTATTTCGCTGATGTCCTTCATTCTTCCGAAGCGCACTACCACCAGATTCTCTTTCGTCATCCAGATCTGTTCCACCTCTACCTTCTTTCCTAGTTCTTTCTCCAGCCACTTTTTTATCCTCTCTTCGACTTCCTCTTTCTCTACTTCCATTCCTTTAATTACCACGTTTCTGGCCTTTCTTCTTCTTTCCCTCATCTCCCACTGCCACGTTTCGTCGTTTTCCCTTATCTCAGCCACCCTGGTTCTTTCGTTCTCTTTTACTTCCTTTTTTCCTTCTTTCTCTCTTGCTCTCTCTCTTTCATCGGTTCTGTCAACTTCGTCCGCCCACGACCTGCTCTTCGTACCTCCCCCTGCCACCTTACTCACGTACGATACGCTTCCGGAGGGGGTCAGCCCCTCGGCCTCCTTAGCGTCCCGATCCCCCTCTGCCTCCCTTTCCTCTCTTTCATCCTCCCTTGATTCCTCTTCGTCTTCGTCTCTATACTCCAGTGCTATTTTCTTCCTTTCCTCCTTCGCTGCTAACTGCTCGAAGCCTCTACTAATACTTGCGATCAGCTCGAGAGCCCTGTCCTTCCCCATCGCCTCGCTCATCTCGCTCGTGCGCTCCACCTCTTCCTTCCTTACCGGTTGAGCTCGTTTCTCTCGCTGTCGGTGCTCAGTCTCTCCGCTAGACTCCTTGTTCCCTCTCTCCTCCCTTCAGCTCCGGTGTCCCCTTGTCCACGAGATCGTTCCTAACCTCTAATGCCTTCTCTCTTTACCTCCTTTTCCTTCCTCTAATTCCCAATCTCGGCTGCTTCTTTTCTCTTCTATGCCTTCTATGCCTTTATCTCTTCCGACGTACCAAATGTCTCCTCTCCTGTTTCTCCCTGTCTCTCACACATGCCACAAAACTCACGCTCCACTTTCAGAGGCTCTTTACCCATTCACATCCAAGATGGTTCCCCCTCGTGACTTTACTAATATTTCTGGATATTATAATGAACAATTCGTCATAACGGCTTTGAAACCTGATGTTTCGTCACTTGACTGATATTATCTGTTATGCTTATAAACAACGAACGTTGCTTGCGTGGCTAAATCTCAACAAGACCAATGTGGAAGCACGTTAGTATTTGTACTGCGAAATTCCGAATCATTGTATGTTTAATAAAAATAACACGGAGTGGAAAAAATGAAAGGAATTTGCGAAAGCTGTACTGAGCAGAATGTATTTCGTGATTCCCAAAAAAAAACAGAGCGTTATTATTTGAGATCGTTGTTATTACGTCTTCGGGGATCACAATCATATGATTGGCGAACTGACGAAGGTACGATATACTCATCCTTTTTGGGGCAACTGTAGCGCGAAAGTAAGTTACTGGTGACGAAGAATGAGACAACTGTTGAGATGAAGGATCGTGTATCAAATTTCCGAAAGAGATGTGTAGGCTGTTTGCGTATATGCATATGTGTTTTCGACATGTCAATTAATGCACGCGCATCGTTTGAAAATAGTACAGTTAACAGTATTTTTTATTACAAATGCATGAAAAAGTTTCTTGTTTGCACGCCGTGCGCGACAAGAATCTTGTTGTGCACGCTGGATCTGCGCAAAACGAAGTGCGCAGGTCCGGCGTGTTACGTTGCCATTGACGACGTAAACGTCAGAAAAGTGCCAGAATATACACGCTCCGCACGGCGAAACAAGAAACTTTTTCAAGCATGCGCAATAAAAATACAAATACGAGTTGGTCGATCAAAATGAATACAATGAAACAAACGAATAGGCCTTGCGGGTGATCAATGAAATACTCGTATTTCGTAGATTCACGTTGCAAAAGTTCAATTCACTAGACTTAACAGAAGGTTACATATTTACGTGTGTCACAGACAATGACGAAAACATCACTGCTATCGAACAGATAGTGGGAACATTAGTTAATAGTTCAACGAAAGATCAACGTATTGTATATGACGCAGTTATGCGTGCTGTACGTTGCGAATGATCTGATAAGTGCATTTATTTGGATGGTCCGGGTGACAGCGGAAAAAGTTATTCACGTATTTATATCATAACTTCATCGGGAAGTATGGGTCTGATAGTGTTGCCTGTAGCATGGACTGGAATCGCAGCGAATTTATTGAAAGGAGGAAGAACTGCACACTCTACTCTCAAGCTGCCGTTACAATTAAATGAATGCTTAACGTGCAATATTAAATCGAATTCTGCACAAGGGTTGCACATTCGAGATGCGAGAGTCAGGATCTAGGATGAAATGATAATGGCCTCTTAGTACGCACTGGAGCCTGTTGACCGTATGTTTAGAGATGTATACGAATGTAACGAACCATTCGGTGGTAAAATAGTCATAATTTCTGGGGATTCTCGGCTAATTTTACCAGTTAGCCGTGGAAGTAGAACACAAATTTCAGAGGCGTGTGTGAAAATACGCAGCCTATGGAATCAATCCGTATACTTGTCATTGAAGGGCAACCTTGGCGCCTCTGATGGACAAACAGATTCGCAACACTGGCTTCTGCGGGTTGTGGATGGTGTATTTGGCGATTCTTTTAAACATCACAACGGAGTTGTATGCATTTACACGAAATTCTGCTCGAATGTTGAAATTGTGCGAGTAATATTTGGAGAAAGCGTCGATCCTCAAGATCCCCCAAATTATGGAAAGGTTATACATATTATCTGAAACCAATGTGGATGTCATTGCCATAAACAATGAAATAATGTCCAAAATAAAAATTGTTGGAGTAGAATAAATGAGTGTCCGTACAGGTGAAGATGAAGATAATACTGATATGAGTAATATTCTCCCGATAGAATTCATGAATTCATTGACACCCCATGGTCTTCCTCCTAATAATCAAACGCTAAAAGTGGGCAGTATCGTTATTCAATCCTCTACCGATTTCAATTGCACAGCGTGATAGTATACACTCCCAAAATATTTGAAATACCACTGACAACCGAGCGAGCGAAGCGAGTGAGGAACAACGCTCTTTTCCGACCGAGTGAGCGAGCGAAGCGAGCGAATGAGGAACAACGCCTTCTAGTTGAACAGTAAAAATCCCTGCGATGGAAATTGAAATAGAAGAACCTTGCGCCGAACCGCTTCGAAGAGCTTCGAAGGGTTCAGCGCAAAGTTCCTCTGCGTCTAAACTATATCGCCAAAGACTAGAATATAATACCGAGCCCTATATTGCCACACCCTAGATATGCATGCTTTGGAAGATTCGATTTTTTATACTCGGACTTTATACCACAAAAACTGACTTTTTCGTTTCTCGAGGGAGTATCATTAAAATGGAACCATAGACCCTTTCTGTAGAACACATAATAGAACAGCTCCATTTCTAGCTACAGAAAACATATCGCTCTCCCACGAAAACGGAGTCATCATTTGGAGAAACTTCCGAAACGAATCATGACCCGACGCCACTGTAACTAGTATCCAGAATATTCTTCTCGCTGAGCCAGTCAGCTGCTGTCCTCCCTTTGTATTATCTTGCGCCGACGTAGACACCAAAAATCTATGCAAATTCATCCGCAGTCTTCATGTCCTCGTCGGACAATATGCGAATCGACCGCTGACGGACTCGATGATTCTTTCATCGTCAGAAAATAGACGTCGTGATGATGTATCACACTATAAACATTACACGTATCCAGTTGGAACAATAATTTTAATTGGGTGTGCATCTCACTGTGAACGATCAGAATAACTAGTGGCAAAGGATATATTTCGCGGATAATCACATAATTGTTTTATATTGGACTGTATGTGGCGAAGAAGCTTCTATACGCTCACATTTTTTTGGTTATTTGATACTTGAATGGAGAATTTCAGGCATAGAGTCTCAAGCCGCTTTGTAAGAATGAACATAGTAAAAGTAAGGTTAGGTAACGCGTTACAGAATGCCAGGGCACAGAAATATCACTTGTTTGGCGATATTTCTTATATGAAATGTATGAGTGATGGACTTTTACTCACCTGGTATGGAGTTGAAACTCGAATCCGTTGAAAAAGTAAATATACGAAGCAAAATTGTTTAAACTAGTGACCGAGCCGCACAACACATTCACAGTCGTTGGCGTTTCTAAACAAGATGGCGGAGTCTGCCGTGTGGTGGCGTGGCGTCCGTCGCATGCGCTGCTGTCGTAGTAGCGGTGGTAGAAGTCGTAGTTGTAACACTTTCCGACAAATTTCGAGCCTTTCATCGTCGGATTTTTCGGTTCGTTTCTCTGTATAGTAGATTGTTGCGCCGATTCCAAATCCGCAAACAGAACATGAAAAAATGGACTATTTCTGCTATTTTCGGTGGCTTGTAACTTTACTGCTTAACGAACACGATTCCCTCGAACAAATATAGAATACTTCTGTTTGCGGATTCGGATTCATTGCCACGATTCGCGTTCGAAACGCAGGAAGACTGCAGAATCCCGGAACTGCAAAGTTGACGCGAACCTGTATCGTATATTATTTGTTTATTCTCATATTTTCGAATAAATAGTAGGGCTTCGAAAATGCTCAGGCCTTTTTTATAATATCACAAACGCAATGAGCGGTAAAACTGTATCTTGAGTCCTAAGTTACAAAGTATTTGGAAATCGAAAATCAAGAAATTCAAAGAATTTCGAACCAAATGCAACGGCGTTCACCAGATGAAGTCATATTATGTGATCAGATATAAACAGATACAACCCTGATAATAATCCCAAACTAGAGATATATCACTCCATGTATGATCTATACCTGTCTATGCTCACCTGATTAGACATTAACCATTGTTTATCAAAAAATTGGTTCAGATTCGATCATGTATGGATACATATATAACCAGATATATTCATGCATGTACTTGTATATCATGAGATATAATTACATATAACTCCATGTATGATCATGCATTGACTTATGTTAGCCATATACGATCATATCTGATCATATATAAGCCAATATTTAATCAGATACGAGCTGATACGTGACCGGATATCTGGTTATATCTGCTCACGTATCGGCTCAAACTAGTTGCATTCAACCATGTCTGATCATACAGTGAGTAAACGTGGATGCGGGCCACTCGGTTTGGCAAAGATGGCGACGGCGTGAGCGTAGACAGCCAGTGGTTCTCGGGGTTCGGACCCGCACAGAGAGGGATTTCAACCATGCCTTGTTCAAGCTAACTTGGTTGAACGCGCGGAAAAAGCGCGATTCAAATTTTTTGGTTAAATTGAGATTAAGAGCAGTGTTGGGCAGCTGCAAATTACGTAGTGTAATTCATTACATTCAACAATAATAAATTACAATTGTTCAAGTTCAAGTTCAAGTGTAATTTACAACAATAATAAATTACAATTGTAATTGTATTTTACAACAATAATAAATTACATTTATAACAATAATGAATTACAATTTTACGCTCAACACTGGAGGAAAAATGTTCTGATGTTTATGAACCATCAAAAATGATCAGAGAGACTGAATTCTTTCGCCTTGGTTCTACACGGAAAGAAATCTGTTGCGAATATCGCATGGGAATGTACCATGCGATATTCGCAACAGGGGTGCCATACTAAAATCGTATCGATCATACTACTTTAGCATGCTCACGGCAACCTATACCTATATTATATATTATATATGTATAGGTATAGGTATAGGTTGCCGTGAGCATGCGCAGTTCGTAAATCTTCGAAACGCTCGGGACCCGTGCTCTTTTCGCATGGACCTCCGTGCGTTTATAGTACGGAGTTAACCGTGCGTTCAGCGCATCGCTCTCGTGCGATAATCGCATCGGTGCATGCCTTTCTCGCATGGGACACTTTCATACTAAAATCGCATCGATTCATGCTAAAGTAGCATGGTTATCATGCGATAATGGCAATATTCTCGTACCTTTTTCGCATTGAACACTCCAATGCGAAAATAGCAATAGCGTCCCATGCGATATTCGCAACAGATTTCTTTCCGTGTACCGAGATTAGATTCTTCGCCTTGAGTCTACCGAGAGTGAATTTTCCGTCGACGCTTTGGGTGGACGCAGACTAGATTCTTCGCCTTAGGTCTACGAAGAATCTAGTCTCCGTAGACCTGAGGCGAAGAACCAAGGCGTTGTCAGAGAAAGTGCTCTCCGGAGACTCAAGGCGAAGAATCTAGTTTCCGTAGGCTCGATGCGAAGAATCTAATCTACGTCGACTTGAGGCAAAGAACTTAGTCTCCGCATAGGTCCAAGGCGTCGACGGAGAATTCACTCTCGGTAGACTCAAGCCCGTGGCACAAGAAAAGCCGTGAGCCGTGTGCGGCATCACCTACAGGTCGTCCGTACACTCACACGCGTACGTGATTGGTCCGCGCTCTGTGTGAGTGGTCGGGCCGCTGCCGTAACGCCTGTAGGTGATGCCGCACACGGCTCACGGCTTTTCTTGTGTCACGGGCTTCAAGGCGAAAAATCTAGTCTCCGTAGATCCAAGACGTCGACAGATAATTCACTCTCGGTGGACTCAAGGCGAAGAATCTAGTCTCCGTAGATCCAAGGCGATAAAATTCAGTCTCATTGATTATTTTTCAATGGTTCATAAACATCAGAAGATTCCGTATAATACCTACTCGTAACAACTGTTCAGCGAATTTGTAATTTAATTTATTATTGTTATAAATGACAATTGTAATTTATTATTGTTGTAATTACGATTGTAATTTATTATTGTTGAATGTAATCAATTGCACTACGTAATTTGCAGCTGCCCAACACTCCTCTTAACCTCAATCTAACGAAAAAATTTGAATCGCGCTTTTTCCGCGCGTTCAACCAAAACCAAGTTAGCTTGAACGAGGCATGGTTGAACTCCCTCTCTGTGCGGGTCCGAACCCCGAGAACCACTGGCTGTCTACGCTCACGCCGCCGCCATCTTTGCCAAACCGAGTGGCCCGCATCCACGTTTACTCACGGTATATGAAGCCATGTCAACCCATACATGAACAGATATCGGTTCATATCTGATCATTTATAGATTCGTATATAATGATGTATATTTATATATACAATCATATGTAATTAGATATGATTACTTATAATTATTTATGATTAGATATGAAATTTTTTTTCCCGGGAATTAGTACTGAGAGACTATAGAAAAACTACACGACAAAAGTAAGACTTATACGGGATTTATAACTTCAAGTAATACATCAATACTTTTTCTTTTCACCGAACAATGGGTGTGCCTGAGATAGGCAACCAATTACACTATTAAATATTACGCATAAGTTGGGCACCACTAACCTTGAGGCCCGGGAAAAAAGATCATATCTAATCATAACTAATTATAAGTAATCATATCTAATTATATGTATATGATTGTTAAATATACATCACTAGCTCACAATAGCGCGCTTCGCGCGCTTCTGAAACCAACTTTCAGATCGTTATGACAGCGCTTTTTTTCTTACATTAGTTTGCTGACCTTTTTTTTCAAATCTTTACCAACCAATTCTAATTTCATCGGTGTATTATACGCTGTGTATTTTCAATTGAAATGTATTTGATTGAATCTGCTCACCGAACGGATCACCATAAAAATATTTTTGTGGAGTTACCTCAAAATATGTTACGTTATATTTTAAGAACGATTGATTCAAATTAATTTAAGCGTTTACTTGTTATCGAAAAAAATTCAAATAAAATGGTGGATCCGAATTTCAGCATCCGGTTACTCAGTAACCGTTACTGAATACGATACTATGCGAATAGTTAACAAAATTTCCGAGAAGTCTCGAAAACTTCGGATAGATTATCATACCCATCGTTTGCGCGTTTTTTGCGCAAACAGCACCTACAACAATTTATCAGTAATTATTATCTGTACCATTGAATAAAAAAATTCCAAATCTGCAAAGCTGGTACCAAAATCCAGTATTGCCCATGCGCCGGGACCGATCCAATATCCGTCCTTTCCAGTTCCCAGGCAAAGAAAGCCGTGAAAATGATAGTGAATCTAGGTGACCAGCGAAAATGGTGCATAATTCTGATGACTTTAGTTCGTCCGGTTTCATTTAGGTTGAATCAGCAGAAAAAAAGTTATATTTCAAAATCATTCATTTTGGAATGTTACGTTTTTCCATTCAATCAACCCGGTAGAAACTTACACTTCTGTCTTGAAATACAAAGAAAAATATTGTGTGTAAGTTTCATTCAGAATTAGGCCGACAAAAAGTTACATTCCGAAATTGCTGATTCTGAAATGTTACTGGTTTGCTGCTTAATCAACTTAAATGAAACCGAAGGAACTGAAGTCATCAGAATTACGCATCATTTTAGCTATCCACCTTTATTCGGTATCATTTTCACGGCATTCTCTTGCTTGGCAACTGGAACGGACGGAATTGAACCACCCCCGTCGCATCTGCACTAATGAATTTTGGTACCAGCTTTGTAGATTTTGAATTCTTAATTTTTCAATGGTAGCGGTAATGATTACTGATCAATTATTGTGGGTGCTGTTTGCGCACACGACGCGCAAACGATTGGTATGATAATTATGTATCTGAAATTCTGTCAAGCGTTTGCATAGCAGGTATATTGTATTTAAAAACCGGATGCTGAAATACAGCTGCCCCATTTTATTCGCATTTTTTCTCGAAAACGAGCAAACGCGCAAACGAAATCGCGTTATATTCTTTATATTCAAGACATGCGCAAACGATCTTACTACAGTTTTAGACGATTATCTTGACTTCAGATGATAACTTAATGATAAACCTCAGAACTGTAGGCGACAAATGCATTACTAAATACGTCGCTGTTCACCTCAACACGACACATCTCTAGATCTCGCATCATTTTCCATTCAATCCCAACTTCTTTGTGCTGTATTTTTAGCTCTGAAATAATTCTATGACTTTCAGGTGATTCTTTGAACCGATCCTTACTTTTAAGTACTTATTTTTCTTTGCACTTCAAACTTTAACCTTTTATAAGTTCTAAAAAGTTCACGAGAATTCTGTTGCTGCAAAACAACCATTCCTCATTACTTTCGCCATCAAAAACGTAGGCAGATTGTTCTATATTTTCTTTTCAAATACTTATTAATTTGAGCTACTATTTTTCTTTACTTTTACCATCGGAAAACCGCTGATTCCGATATCTGAGATTCATAGTCATTAATTTTTTCTGTGATCCCTGTACTGGTCCGTGTGACTGATAGGAGCAAAGTCGAATGCGAATGAACGGTGGGGTTTATCAGGAATAGAAGCTGCGTTTTTTCTAGAACTTTAACATCCCGTAAACGTAGCCTCCATACCTCTCTTTTCTGATTTTTTTGTGAATGTTCAAGAAACCATTGAACTGACCTACCTGAGCTAACTTGAGTCGCGCACGGCAAAGGTATGGCTGAAGAAACCTGTCAGGATTGTTAATTCTTGAATCTTTTAGGTACTTCAAAACGAAAAAAAGTTTTGTTTTTTGATAGACTCACTTAAAACATTTACTTTTTCTTTCAATGTCAACCTGATTATAAATGTTACCGAAGAATCGTACTGTGTATTTCTGAGCATCACCAACGTTCATTTGCAGCAGTCGCATGGCGAAGTTGATGGTACAGAATCACTATAGTATATGGGGCTGTCCACATAAATTCACCTAGCCTCCAGACCGCAACATTTTTTACTTGCTTCTTAATTTTGTCTGTAGTTGTTCATGCATTGAAACATTTTTCTGAATTTTCTTCAGATTTTTCGGACAAATTAACCCTTTCCGAGTTATGATTTTTTTTCGACCGAAGAGCAGACCATTTTTAAAAACCTGAAAAAATTCACAGAAACCGTATGATAAACGGAGAACAGTCTCCCGCTCGCGAGAACAGTCTCCCGCTCGCGAGAACATGGGTTGAATTTTTCTTATATTTTTTTTTACCGGATCAAAACTTTTTTTCGTCAAGAATACACTAAAACCACGACTTTTATCCACCCATAAATATATCAATACTATTTTTGAACTGGAAGGATGAAAAAAAAATCAAATTCACCTGGTCGGATACAAGGAATCAATTCGATCAAATATTCGCTATGTCAAAACTAAGATATGGGTTGTTTCAGTGAGTGATTAATCATTCCTGGGATGTGATCAAAACTTTCATAACTATCGCCATACCCGTAACTTATAGAAAATTTACCTTTGCATATATTCTGCCACAAACGAAGACAACACAAATTTTCCTCGATCAAGGTTATGTGAAGACTATTAAATTGTACCTCAAACATACCTTTCATCGAAATCAATTCAGCTGTTCAAAATCTTGAACTTTCGTTCGCCTCTTCAACGCTTCGCGATTACAGGTTATACGCTTTTCAAACGGCGCGATAAAATCAATTCAACCGTTCAAAATCTTGACATTTCGTTCGCCTCTTTAAAATTTCGCGATTCAGGTTATCGCTTCGAATCGCGTTCGTCAAAAACAACAGCTCCGAACGGTGCGAAGTCAGATCCGAGCGGCGTCACCGCCGTCCAATCGGCATCGCGGAGAGGAGCTGACGGAAATGCGAGAACCAGCGATTAGATGCGAGAACCAGCGATAGATGCGAGAAGCAGCGATTCGATGCGAGAAGCAGCGATTAGATGCGAGAAGCAGCGATAAATAATCGTGACAACCAACTTTTTTATTAGGGATTATATATGAGTCTATAAATGATCAGATATGAACCGATATCTGTTCATGTATGGGTCAATATGGCTTCGGATATGATCAGACATGGTTGAATGCAACTAGTTTGAGCCGATACGTGAGCAGATATAACCAGATATCCGGTCACGTATCAACTCGTATCTGATTAAATATTGGCCTATATATGATGAGATATAATCGTATATGGCTAACATAGGCCGACGTATGATCATACATGAAGTTGTACGTAATTACATCTCATGATATACAAGTACATGCATGAATATATCTGATTATTATATGTATTCATACAAGATCGAATCTGAACCAATTTTTTGATGAAAAATGGTTCATGTCTAAGCAGACATGAACATGCATGGTGAGCATGGGCAGGTATAGATCATACATGGAGTGATATATCTCTAGTTTGGGATTATTATCAGGGTTGTATCTGTTTATATCTGATCACATAATATGACTTCATCTGGTGAACGCCGTTGCATTTGGTTCCAAATTCTTTGAATTTCTTGATTTTCGATTTCCAAATACTTTGTAACTTAGGACTCAAGATACAGTTTTACCGCTCATTGCGTTTGTGATATTATAAAAAAGGCCTGAGCATTTTCGAAGCCCTACTATTTATTCGAAAATATGAGAATAAACAAATAATATACGATACAGGTTCGCGTCAACTTTGTTCCGGGATTCTGCAGTATTCCTGCGTTTCGAACGCGAATTGTGGATATGAATCCGGATCCGCAAACAGAAGTATTCTATATTTGTTCGAGGGAATCGTGTTTGTTAAGCAGTAAAGTTACAAGCCACCGAAAAAAGCATGAATAGTCAATTTTTTCATGTTTTGTTTGCTGATTTGGAATCGGCGCAACAATCTACTACACATAGAAACGAACCGAAAAGTCCCGTGATGAAAGGCTCGAAATTTGTCGGAAAGTGTTACAACTACGATTACTACCACCGGTACTACGACAGCAGCGCATGCGGGAGCTCACTCTATGGCGACGGATACACGCCACCACACGGCTGACGGCAGGCGGCAGACGCCGCCATATTGTTTAGAAACGCCAACGACTGTGAATGTGTTGTGCGGCTCGGTCACTGGTTTAAACAATTTTGCTTCGTATATTTACTTCTTCAACAGATTCGAGTTTCAACTCCATATCAGGTGAGTAAAAGTCCATCACTCACACATTTCATATAAGAAATATCGCCAAACACGTGTGATATTTCTATGCCCTGGCATTCTGTAACGCGTTACCTAACCTTACTTTGGTCGAACGCTACCCTATTGAAAATGTAGACGTCGTCACGACGTCGTAAGTTACGTCAAAATCGCATTCCGAAACTACGCCAAGCCCCACGTATAAAACGACGTCGTATACTAGATATGAATTTGGGACCGCAAATTACGTTCTATCCGACGTAAGTTTCGACGTCGTTTACTACATCGTTTTAATTACGACGTCGCTTACGATGTATGTATGATCGTACGTTTAACCAGCTATTCAGCTCGAATCATCAGCTCGTTAGCTGGTAAAATTTACGAAATAAGTTTACTCATTATTTATAATCAATTCATTGTTTTCAGGAACATATATTCAACATTGATAATTCATATGAGTGTCATAACTGGAACTAAATTTGTTCCCGTTGGCCTCCGTCCGCTATGCGACTTTGAAGTGGAGGAGGATTCCGACTCTGTGGTAACACGTACGTGTAACCACAGCCAACACGGTGCAAGTTTACTCGTGAGAACCCGAAAGACTGCCAACCATCTATCTGCGCGTTACGGTATCCGATATGTATGTAGCGGGTATAGGAATATGGCGGATACCCTAGCTGTTCAGTAAGCCGTTGTGTGGTACCGTAACGCGCCGATGAACCTACAGAATTCAATAGATCAGATTCTGATAATTTTGTACACTAATATTATACACTTATTGAAGTTGATAATTCTGTATCCGAACCTAGAATCGAAGCGAAAACATTTTTTTTTCCAGGTATTAAAGTAATTTCCATACAGGTATATTGTGATATGTGTATTATACCTATATGTTATGTAGTCGATATATCTTTGCACTAACTTCGACACCACTATGATAAAATATCATGATATTACAGAATAAAGAAATGTATTGAAAAATTGGAGAAATTCTGCCTATAATTATTTCCCATAATCATTTGGAGCTACAGATCTGATCACATCTGATCGGATATGATCGATTTCTGATGGAATTACAATTTTTAGATCCGAATTCACGCACAACGTTCGTATCCGAACATATCTGTCCATATCTGACTCCATATATGACCATACATGATTAGTCGAGACCATTTTTCGGATATAATCATGTCTGGTCAGTTATATATAATTGGATATGATTAGATATGCTTTCCCAAAATTACCATTGATCGAAATTAAGTAAGATGTAGATATTCATAAATATTTATTTGTAATTCTTGGATCGATGAATAATGAATATTCGATCAATAAGTGCAATGATTTGTGTCAATACAAGTACAAGTACAGTACAATATTGTAACGTTTGGTCGTTACCACCAGGGTTCGTCGGTACGAAATCAGACGAGACAAGGGAAAATATGGGGAAATGCGGTTTATTGAGACACGTGTTTACAGCATCAGATCTCCTAAGAGACTGTTAGTTTAAAAGTAGAGGCTGGTTGTCGTAGCAACCAGCCTGCACCTCTTTCGTGTTATGTAAAGGGTGTAAGGCTGCAGCAGCCTTCGTAACAATATTTTGTGTCGATAATTGGAATGTTTTGCCAGTCACAGTTCTCAATTCTCCGCGCTGCGACTAGTAACGAGGGAAATTCTTCTTCGTCGCCTGCAGCAGACTCTCTGCGCTGCGGTTAGAGACGAAGAGGTTTGGTCGTCGTCAATCATCGCACTTATTGAGCGAATATTCATCATTCATTGATCCAAAAATTAATAAATAAATATTTATCAATATCCATATCTTACCTAGTTTTCAACAATTTGTAATAATCAATTGTAATTTTGATAAATAACCCTTAAGGTTAGGATTGAAGTAGACTGAGGTGCTCAACTCATAGGTGAGATTTAACCATGGTGTCATATACCAAACCTTCTTAACGAAATAAAACAAACCTTCCCCCAGGTAGGGGAGAGCCGGGCAAAGTGAGCCCTTCCGGGCAAAATAGGCCACTCTGAAATTTTCTGTTCCTTTTTAAAATTAACAATCTTTGTAAATTTACTTGCCTCGGGAGACTTATATTGATAAATTAAATATGTTTCACAAGAACTTCGGGAAAAGACAGGCGAAGTGGGCCCCCCTGGAAATCGATCGAATTTCTACTCACTTTGCCCGCCTTTTCCCCTCGTCCTAGTGAAATATGGGTAATTTGGTGCAAAATATGTCCCGACACAAGTAAATGAATGAATTTAAAACGTTTGTTAGTTTTGGGAATGTTAAATAAAATCTGACGAACAGCCCACTATGCCCGCCCTTTTATCTAGTCTTAGAAAATATAGTTTATTCAATGTTAAAAGTCTCCTGACGCAAGTAAATGAATAGATTTGTAATATCTCTTGATTTGAAAAAAAAACTGAAAAATTTTCAGGGCTGCCCACTTTGCCCGTCCCTCCCTAAGTCCAACATGGACCTGTGGAAGGGCGGGGGTCCCTCCAGATAGCACAGTGTTGACTCTGGTGTTGACTAGAGAAGTATTATACGCCAAACCTGGCGCCAGCAAAATTTTCAGACTGCAAGAAAATGTCTGCTCGGGGTCTGCAGTTCACAGACGACACGCAATATGCAGCAAGGTTTTCAGTTATTCTGATCACACGCGCGAATGCACGCATTATTCGCTCAAATTATTACTGGTACGGCCAATTATCCCGAAATTGCGTTTAAGCTCGAGAAAATACAAAAATAAAACCTGGCTCCAAGTATAACGGTTGTTGAAATTATCATTCGATTGAAAATATGTTACGTGCTGTCGAAAATGAATTGTTCAATTGGAGGGTACCCAGCGTCAACAGAAATCGCTAGTGATTGGGTATCTCTGTAATGTCTTCGTGGGTACACTTCTATCTTCTCGTCCATTCAGGAATCAATCATCTTCAAATTCAATCAATCACAAAAATCACTGGATCTATAAGTTTGTCTCTTCTATTCAGATATTCGTGACTCATGTCAAATTCACAAAGTTCGGTATTCTCAGTAATACGTGACCTCACTCGACGGCATTGCATACGTCACCCTCAGGTTTGTTCCACTGATCTTCTCTGTGCTTTTATCATAGTCAGGTATTCGCGTTGCTCACGAAATGAAAAGCGCTACACGGCAGTAACAAGAACCATTCAAAAGAGTCCCCTGTCGAACTCCGTATGCTGAAGCATTGGAAATCGTGCTCAGTCAAACACCAGTATTTTAAATAATTGACTGTGACAGTGTTTGAAAATATCATTTCTCATATATTTTTAGTATGTTACACAGTTTTTTATCCCGCGCAGTGGGATCTCGTTCTAAAAATGTGTCACAATTCAGATTATTTGAAGGTGACTTCTCCATTGGTTTTGGGGACTCTTTTCAGACCACGTGACGGCCCGATGCTAGCGCCGTCATCAGTCGTGAGCAGCGCGAATACCATGTTACCAAGATGGGGTAAGTACTAGAGTAAACAGCGAGAAAGTCTAACCTAGCGACCACCTCGCTGTAGACGAACCCAGCTGTCGCACGACGGACGACTTCAAAGCATAGATCCGATCCATCCATACTGCAAAAGAAAACGTAATGAATTATTATTTAGTCGTCGATAAGAAAGGCAAGTACTTATACACAGTCATTTGATTGATCACAATTCGTTTTGTGGGTCATTATCCGACACAATTACTGCAAGTATGAGAAATATTGAGTAGGTGCAGAAGAGAAGATTCATCCCGAGGAGGTAACTACTTTAAAATCTGGTGTCCCAAGCATTTCACATTTTACAAGTATTTCATGGTATTTCATAGAATTTCACACGCATTTCATAGAATTTCATGTTATTTCATAATATTACATAGCATTTCACAGCATTTCATACGCATTTCATACACATTTCATGGCATTTCATAACGGTTACATGATGTTTCGTTGACTACAGTTGATATTGGTGATATGATAGTATACTTAGATAACAAAATTTGAGGAGAAGAAAACAATTCAATTCAAGAAATACATTTTCCATCAAACAATCGAAGCCTTTACATTATAATAGCATCTCCATCACAGAAGAGTTTCATGTTGTACAATTGCTCAGCAATGAATACATCGAATAGTGTTTTTACCTCGATTCATCCACTCTTAGACCTGGATTTTGGAACATTTTCCACAACAAAAGTTTTTTCATCTTGCATTCGTAACTCAAACATGATTGACATTGGGATTTTTCACAGCTATAAACTCTGGTATTATAGGAACTTGTAGATGTCTTACGCATATGGGGCATTTTATGCCGACTAGACCAATGTTTTTCGCTCACCGGTTTCCATCTGTTCGATCGTTTTTTTTAAATATAGACTACCGGTAAAAATTTCGCACCGTCGTTCAAATAGTGACATACAATATGTGTAATAAAACACTAAAAATGCGTGCATAACAAAGAGAACAAACAAACAGCAAGTTGAGGTTTGGATAATAGACGGTTCGATTAGAGCGATCATGGTTCGAATAACGGAGGGTTCGGATAATCGAGGTTATACTGTAAAAAAATAAAAATAAAGTCACATGTAAATGGGATCGAACATAGGACCTCCCGATGAGGCTAGGGTCTTGTCTGCGTAGCTATTGCCGTTCTTACTCCAACATCCAGGTTTGAGGTATCTATATTGTATTCCACGCTATTGAGATTGAACGCACAATTATATTTTGTATGTGCTAATCCGAGAAAGTTGACATCTTTCTGAAATATGTTTAGTTCCGGAAGCATACATTCAATGACACACTCGACCACTGATCTCTATTACATATGGGGCTGTCCACGTCAATTCGACCAACCTCCAGACCGCGACCTCTCCGATTTGCCCCGTGATTTTTTGTGTTATTGTCCGTGCTTTGAAACATTTTTCTTAATTTTTTTCAGATTTTTCGGATCAACCCTTTTTGAGTTATAATTTTTTTAACTCAAAAAGAGGGACCATTTTTTTAAATCTGAAAAAATTCACAAAAATCCTCTGACTGACGTAGAACAGTCTCCCATTTGCGAGAATGTGGAACGAATTTTTTTACTATGTTTTTTCACGAACTGATTAATTTAAAAAAAAAAATTTAAATTAAACACTACACCCACGACTTTTATCCTTTCTAGATCTGCCAGCACTATTTTCGGATTATACGAATGGGAAGACATTAGTATTCAACTGGTCAGTTACTAGAACAATTAGTTCGATCCAGTATTCATTTTGCTCCAAGGATAAAATGTGGAAAAAATTGGTCGTTTGAGCTCGAGTTCATCGTTTCTGGAATATACACTTTGAAACAAACAATTTTTTCCACACTTTATCCTTGGAGCAAAATGAATACCGGATCGAACTAATTGTTCTAGTAACTGACCAGTTGAATACCAATGTCTTCCCATTCGTATAATTCGAACATAGTGCTGGCAGATCTACACGGAGAGAAGTAAACACGGGTGGCCAATGTGCAAGACATTGACAGGCAATGTCTAGCCGGAACGAGCGGCGCTAGACACGGGCCATCCGTTTTTCGACATTGCCTGCCCGTGTCTCGCGCATTGGTCGCCAGTGTCTTAGGCACGGACGGAAAAAACATCGGGAATCCGTGCCTAGACACTGAGAGCCAATGTCTTAAACACGGCCCAGCAGTGCGCTACGCACTGTATGCCCGTGTAGAAAGGATAAAAGTCGTGGGTGTAGTGTTGACTTGAAAAAAAAAAAAAAAATCAATCAATTCGTAAAAAAAAAAAATATAAAAAAAATTCGTTCCACATTCTCGCAAATGGGAGACGGTTCTACGTCAGTCAGAGGATTTTTGTGAATTTTTTAAGATTCTAAAAAATGGTCCTTCTTTTTGAGTTAAAAAAAATTATAACTCAAAAAGGGTTGATCCGAAAAATCTGAAAAAATTAATAAAAATGTTTCAAAGCACGGACAATAACACAAAAAATCACGAGGCAAATCGGAGAGGTCGCGGTCTGGAGGTTGGTTGAATTGACGTGGACAGCCCCATATATACTGGATGGCGGACTGCGCCCGTCGAGTGAAGCCAATTGAATAGCGCCATTTGCAGCTTTCTGGTGCCCAATTTACCGCGGGCAGTTTGAATTCATATATGACCGTCAATTGTTGAGTCATTTACACGTGCTCGTGTGCTCGAGTGTGGTAGCGTCGATGTTGTAAACAACGATTTATGAACGAAATATCTGTGCATAATGGTAAAATGTGCATTTTGTAAAAAAAAAAAGGACAAGTACTAATAGTAAAAGGGGTTTCCACAGGTAAGTGAATGAATATGAAACGTTAACACACGCACAATAGATGCATGAGTATTGAGTTTGAGGTTAGGAATACTGAATTGATGATTTTTTAATTCACGGATTTCCCTTGAATGATTCCATTCTATTGCAGAAATGGCTTGAACATTTCTATAACCAGTTATTATTGACAACATCCGTATATATAAAGGAACATCTATATATGCACTCTCTAAATTTGAATCAGTGAATAGTCACTGATCATCAGCGAATAGTCACTGATGCCTCCAGTTATAAGTATACCACTGTAAATCAGTGAAAAGACACTCATTTTTCCAGTGAATTTGAATCACTGATTCAAATAGTGAAATTATCACTGATTGAATCAGCGAAAATGATTGGGTCTTATATATATTTGATCCGGTTGAAGATATTCTCGAAACGGAAAGACAATACGGTTATATCCCTGAGGTATATAAAGTATTTTAATACCTGCTATACAAGGATGATCATTCCCAATATACCATGGCACACGAAATGCTAGGTTGGGAATTATGACATAATTTCTAATAATCCTAGGACTAGATGCAATCTGTATACTAATCATTGCTATACAGGTGATGCCTATAGGTGTTCGCCAACACAGCATTCTAAACGATGCTTGAGCAACATTGTATCCGTAACCATCCGTCTGTGAGTTCGAACCACTCGTATAGTAAAGTTTCCCATACAGTATAGCCGCCGCCAGCCTTTGATAGTGCAATTTTTGGAGGCTGCCGCATAGCGTTTTGAAAAGTTTACTGCGGCGTTCCCAAATGCTCAGTTGCGTATTACCATTCACGGCAAGTGGCTGCGTCCACAATTTTTATTAGATAAGGACCTGGAATCTACAGTGTGTTTATGTTAACTCTGGCCATACTTCTAGGGTGTGTAGGGGCGATCTAGACAAGCATTTTGAGGTATGATACCCATGGTCGGAAACTCATCCTACCGGCTGTGGAGGGCCTCGAAGCATATGGTACCGCGCGCTTGTTCGTAGCGTAATAAATCAGATGTGACCACTTTCGACACAATATTTTATTTACAAAGTTCTTTTGTAAGATCAAGAGAACGATAATCTTTGAAAAAAAAAACAAAAACCAATCAGAAAGAAAAACAAATCAATGAATGAAACATTGGGTCGAAAGTGATCACATCTGATTCAATCAAGGTGTCTACTCAAGTCAGGATCTAAAATTCCCTGAGAATTCCACGATATTCCAGGGAAATCTTTAATTTTTCCAGGCGTATCGAGATACGATTTATTGTTATTTCCTAAAATACACTAGACACATTTTTTTTTCAATTTAATACTGGTGCCCAATACTTCCTGTGAAACCCAATATTCCCTAAAAATTTCAGGAGGAGGAAAAAAAAAACTCTGAGATTTCCAGGACTACCAGTTTTTTCAAGGACGTAGACACCCTGTCAATACACTACAAACAAGCGCGCGGTACCAAATATTACAAAGCCCTCCACAGCCATTAGGATGAGTTTCCGCTGATGGGTGTCTTACCTCAAAATGCTTGTCTAGGTAGCCCCTATACACCCTAGAAGTATGGCCAGAGTTAACATAAACACCCTGTATAGTTATTACTTATGTAAATAAATGTAGTGACGGCTTCTTTTACATCATGAAGAAGTGGATCTAAGGATTTCAAAAATAAGAGATTTATGTATTTTTTAATAGATAATTGTTGTGTATTTTTTTCGTGTTTACGCTCCGCAATACATCTGTCACAGTGGGAAAAAAATTGATTTGAATTTAACGTATTAGGATATCTTTGATTTAATGAAATAAGCCAAGTTCGAGTCATTATTATTGATACCAAATAAATTATTCGTTATTTCTTTGGGGTAACATCAAATCTATTTGGGTTAAAGAAGATTTATTTGAAAGTGGCATATTTCATTGAATCGAAAAAATCCTAGTATATTATATTCAAATACATTTTTTCTCGGTGTGGCGCGTACCATTTCGCTCCCAGTTATATAATTTATAATAAAGTACGTATGGAATACTTTACATTAAAGTATTATAATGCGTAATATGCTACTGTATTACTCCCGTTACAGTGCTTGTAGAATAACCGTATACTGTTTCGTAGTCCTAGCCATGCCGTATGGTGAAATTTACAATATCATACTTTAGACCGAATGACTGCGTTGTATCGAAAATCTTGGTATGCTGTATGGCGAAATTTGCTATGTCGCACCTGGTTCAGGACTTATACCGTTTACTAAGATAAGCGACACCACACTTTGGTTAATACCACATACCGTGTGTTAAACCTCCCAAAATAATATTTCCTATGAGATATCGCGCAAATTGGCATATTTCAAGTATATGTCACAAATAGCATACTGTATAGAATTCATTACCATACTTTTTCTGTTATTATTACTATAAATTTCTCCGTGTGGGGTATTCTATGCGAAGCGGAACAGGTTTCGGCCAAGGGTCGGCGAATTTGACGTCTGTCCAGAATCTCGTGTCTTACTACCTTGCAACGAGTTTTCCGGAGTTTCAGACCCTGATTGATTTTTGATTGTCCGTGAGGCGCGATTAAAGAAATTTTCTTAGGGTTTACTCAATTGACTTGAAAATTTTACTGAATGTAGTTGAAGGTATCACAAAATTTTGAGTCAGTTGATGCTACAAATTCGATTTTCAGACAAAAATCTCGTTGCGTAAATTTTTTAAAGTATTTCAAAAATGCAAAAAAAATTCGCCGATCGGCCGGTATCATCGCAAAACGTCTGAAAACGGTTCGACATCATAAAATCCATGTCCCAGATGTAGAATTAACCGATATCAGACAAATTAAGTGTCGCACGGATTCTATCAGACAATTTTTAGAAAAAAAAATCGGAATGGGCTCAAAATTCCGAACGACTATTCGCCAAAAGGCCATAATTCCGAATTAAAAAATATTGAATAGCATGATTCCCAATTTAAAAGTAACCATAAGGCATAACTCCGAATTAAAAAGTAACGAAATAATGTTTTGCACAGTTTTTTCCGGCAAACATTCGGCAAAGGCGTGCAAAACTCTTATTTCGGTATGACTTTTTATTCGGAATTATACCTTTCGGTCACTTTTAGGTTCGGAATTATGCCATTCGGTACTTTTAAGTTCGGAATCATGCCATTCAGTACTTTCGAATTCGGAATTATGGCCTTTCAGCGCATAGTCGTTCGGAATTTTGAGTCCGTCCCAAAAAATCGTATTTATCTGTATCAACGTCTTCGCAATAAGTTGGCCCCTGAAATTCTTAGATATTGATAACAAAAAGAAGTTATCCAAACGAGCGCCGTAGTGAAGCGAGAGACAGGCACGTAGACACACGAGCGTACCAAGCGGGGGGTATTTGCCGGGCGCCCCGAGAAGTTCTTGTCGTTTTCAACGTTATACGCAAGGCACAAAATGTCTGAAAATGGTATTTTGGTAATCGCGGTAATCATACAAAAGATTTGAAACCGATTTGAAGCTTCTTGCTATGATACGGGGTGGCTATTTTTTCTTACATTTTTGTAAATTCGCTCAGGTTAAACGCAAGGCGCAAAATGTCTGAAAATCGGATTTTTAGTAATCGAATAACAAAAACTACGTACATTTTCGAAATCAGACATTTTGCGATGATCCAGTGTGGCTTTTTTATTTTGCACAGCAGAAATCACCCCCCGCGGCTGTGCAAGGGTTCTGGAGTCTACTACTCGCTAGACGGGTTCAGGCTCATCTGAACTAGCGATTCTATATGGTTTCATCCTTTTTGCTATGATACATGGTTTTGGTAACTGGCTCTCGTACTAATATAGGGATTGGCAGAAAGAATCAGAAAAAATTCAGAAGCACTTTTTTGTGTTCGGAGAATACCATAAAAAATTGTGAAGCGAATCAAAAATGGTGAGGGAAAATCATTGGTCGAGTTGACATGGAATGCCCTACAATCTATCTACAAACATTTGATCAAGTGAAAACAATTGTTCAGCTAGTATTGCTGGGTATAGAAATGATTCGCGATCGATATTATCCTGAAATTTGATTTTAGCGGATACGCGCTGATTTTGCTCAACCTTACGGTACTGCAGTAGCCTATGCGCTTATAAAATATTGGAAAAAAATGTCGCTCCCGGTGTAGTAGAAGAATACTATCCATCAAGGATATTGAAATAAAAAAGTAGAACAAATAGGTTTATAAGTTCTTGGTATGTAAAGCAGCCGTTTTACCGACAGTCGGGTGGGTCTGCGAGTGCGCATGCGCGGAGTACCTCGAGGAGTACGTATTGTGTATCACTTTTAACTCCTAGGCGTTGAGAGTAACTTTTTTTGTACACCTCTTGATTTCGCGAATGCGCAGTGGCAGTCAAGTTTCCGATTATTTGACAGTTCCACCTAACTTCAAAACGCGTAGATCATACTCCTGTAGCATACTCTTGTTATACATATAAACTATCGTGTGCAACAAGGAGGCAACGGTCTTTTCGCCTCGCGTATTTGCAATACTCATCTTCGCCTCGCATGTACACTCGCCTTCGGCTCGCGTACACGTTCGGCATGAAAAGACCGAGTTTGCCTCCTTGTTACACGAGGTATTATTTGACCAGCTTTTCGTGGATTTTGACCACTGTGCGTAGCCTACCCTCACACATACGCGCACACACACTTAGACTTAGACTCCTAGATCTTAGACTATCTGCATTCCGCAACTCTACTCTTTTCGCCCAAGTCAGCCTGACGTGCATCATATATACGGTACACGTGGGACCGCGTACCGCGAGATAACTCAGTCCAATGCACTACCCTTCCCCCTGACTTCTTCAGTCTTGACTAAATTAGCTGGACTCACTCCTGTAGCTACTCCCTAAAGAATAAGATCTCTCTTGACTATTATACTTCGGGGTCTCGTCCTCAAAATTACAATTTACAATGTAGTACCGCTACTCCAACCTACTAATGCCACGTTTTCAGAGTTTTAAAAATGTGCGCCCTTTCCAAGGTGGCGCCACCGTCCCGATATATCCTCATAACGTTTCTTCGTGCCGAAGACGCCACGCGCCGGAGTTTCCCCCGTAAGTATTTTTTATAGTAATTTGCGTTCCAGATCACGGAAGACCGCAGAAAAAGCGTTCCCTGAGTCCTAGGAGCCCTGTCGAAGAAGACGGGCAAGGCAGAAAAAGGATGGCAAGGCCGGAGGTCTCAAAATACATTGGTTCAAGCAACCTAATTTCACTTTTAACACCTCGAGCAAACAATATCAGACGGTCGGGCTTATATGAACGATAAGACGATGATCGGTCCTAAATCACGGTTGGGCTTACACGAAGGGTAAGACAAAACCGGTGCTCTTGACAGTCGGGGTTATACGATGGATACGATAACGCGTGTACTGCATTCAACACGGTCAAGGTTACGCGAGATATAACCTCTGAACCTACTATCCCAAGCACCCATTGACAGTTGTCTCGACAAAAACTATCAGCAGGTAAGCCAATTCCAAGGCAGTGACTGAAGGCAAAGCAATGTCGATCCTTTATTAAAGGAACTTTCTGCTTCCGATACGGAAAGCTTTTATTCGTCGGTCTATAGATCCGATCGATTCTAGCACTACGCTCTATGAGCTTTAGGACAAAAACAAAGCGCTCGGCGAGCCACAATATTTGTATTTTGTTGAGATTGTGTTCATCCTCAAGGCCTATTAAGATCGAGGGTTAGGATGGAGACCATGCCCTCTCTTCCAGGGGAAAGTCCCCGATCTTCGGCCTTCAGGACCTATATCGATTGCTAGCGTTCAGTTCTCACGAGTGCTTGGACAGAGGCAAATTTTCCATTCCCAAAGGGAAGTTTGAATTGTGGTCTATCACAAGGTCTATCGATTTGGAGGGCTACGCTATCATGAGTGCTATGACACAAACAATGGTCTCATGGCCGAGGGAGTCCTTTTTTGCTGCTTTACAGCAAGGATCCATGTTTAGTGCTGTGTTCGCAGGAGCGAGAGCAGAGCCAATGCTCTTTTTTCCAAGGAGAATCCTTTATCGTTGTGACATCTTGAGCGCTAGGATAGAGGCGACGCTCTCATTCCTAAGTGAGAGTCTTCGCCCCTTGGTCTACAGGACTTATCCAGTTTCAGCGCTGCGCTCTCAGTAGCGCTAGGAGAGAGACGAATCTCTCACTCCCAAAGTGAAGTCCTTGATGTTGGTCCACGAGACCGAACGATGTTCAGCGCTGCTATCTCAAGAGAGCTCCAACAGAAACAATGCTCTCTCACAAGGAAAGTCTTTGATCGTGGTCCAAAAGACCGATCAATCAAGCGCTACTATCGAATGAGCACTGGGACAGGTGTCGATGCTCATATTATCACACGCGCAATCAATTTTGAAGCTGCGCTAGTACGAGCGCTAAGAGATAATGAGGCTCTTGCACCTAATCAGGGGAACCCAAAGTGACGGTCAACATGACCAATCTAGATTCATGTTTGAGCTTACACAATTAAAAACCAAACTGAACCTTTCATTTTTTCTATCAAGAAAATCTGAAGTAACTATCGTCGCCTTGTGCGACACACTCACAATTTTACTGACTAAATTGTCAACCTTGAAGAGGGAAAATTCAATCAGTAACTTATATCCATGTTACAAAACTGGTGGTTCTGAGGCAATCAAAAGAGAACCTATTTTCCAAAGTATCCAAGAGCTTCCGAGCCATACCCGAAGGGTAGAACAAGCTAATCGAACTCTGAAGGTGGGGACAACAGCAGCAAGCACCTGCTTAGACTGGTGTCGACCGAGCAATAGCTATCTCGAAAATAGAAAACAAGAATTGACCAGAATTTCTATAGTCAGTTACAACAGCCCCTGACGAGGGTGATAGACTCCCCGCCATGAGGTTGAAAACCTAGAGTACTCTCAGTTTACTCAAACCTTGACTCTTGAGTCGACCCATCTCCATCGTCACTCGTATATCAACTGGTCAAGGCACAGATTGATACATTATTGGAATTAGAACTTGATATATTGCAAGATGCTCAAATCTTTGTGTTGAGACCTTTTACTGAAGGAGAAACAAACAATTCTCAAAAATCAGTATAAGAACGATTTTCAGCACCTCGTTAGCCTCAAATCTGAACCATAAATTCCCAATAGGGCCTTCAAAGTTATTGAAAATTACTATATTTTCCAAAGACCAGCTGAGGAGGAGATAATGATCTGTAGAGCATATGTGAATAGATTCCAACTTGAGAAGGATGACGGTAGACTTATGAGAGGCTTCGCAGCTCCTCTCGGAGCTACGCTGTGGTCAATTTTTGTCTTACTGACCAAGAAACTTTGATAATGAGCATGATCCGAATATGGTTACCCTAATAGGTAGCTAATTGAAACGAAATATAACTTTGGTGAAACCTCTGTACACATATGGTTAGAAGCTAATATACAGTTCTTAATAAACAGGCCTACGGGTATATGTATACTGTCTATGTGTATTTTACCAGCAGTCGTGTGGAGGAAGATTATTGAAGTTTGGGAAAATAATCCTCGATCTCAGTAGCTCATGTAGGAGATTTTCTTGGAAATAAAGGTCACAAACTCGAAGTGAGATCTTTGTCGACATTTCAACCCCAGTGGGGGGCCCTCCTTAGGACAACATTATCTATTGATTATCTAGGGATTATTTTAGAAAAAAAAAGTATATCGCTCTATATTATATAATAGTATATTGTGCATCAAGTGCGGGAAGTTGGCGATTCCGGACGAGTGTGAGGTATGCCGGACGAGCCGAAGGCGAGTGTCGGCATTCACACGAGTTAGGAATCGCCAACCCGCACGAGATCCACATCCTGTTTTTTGTATAAAACCTGATATGGAAAGTCTGACTTCGCGGACTGTGGAGAATGTGCGAGATAGCTGATCCTCTTACCGACCGAGGACAGTGCTGGAATGTGGACATTCCGGCACTCCGTGCCGGAATGTCCACATTCCGGCACTGCTCTCGGCCGGTAAGGGAATCAGCCATTTCGCGCACCCTCTACCGTGCGCGGAGTCGAACTTCCCATGCAGGTGTTACGAAAAGATATCGCCGCCGCCGCCGCCGCCACCGCTGCCGTGTCAAGATTTCGAAGGTCGACGACGACGACGACCCCCCCGAGGCGGACCCCTGTAGGTTACCCAGAATCCCCTCCCCCACCTCTTCCCCTCCCCTCCACTCTGTATATATATATACTAGGGGGCTTCGCTTCGCGCGCCAACCCCCCGATTCGGGTTGTATTCAGAAATATTTTGTACATGGTGAAAAAAGTCAAAAAGAAGAAATTGAAAATTCTGTATGGAATGAAAAAGTGTGATCTCGGTTATAGTGGTTTCGCGCGAAAGGTTTCTGCACGGATTACTGGGAGATTGGGATCCCATGATTCATATACTAAGTGTGAGTGGTTTTTTACAGTTTTTAACAGTTTTCTGTATCATGACTTGACAAGTCCTGACATGACCTGTTATTGGACCTGACATGACCCGACATGATCGCCTGACATGAGGTTTCTGCACGGATTACTGAAAGATTGGGATCCCATGATTCATATACTAATTGTGAGTGGTTTTTTTACCGTTTTTAACAGTCCTGTCCTGACATGACTTGTTGTGACCTGACATGTCCTGTTATGACCTGACATGTCCTGACATGACCTGTCATGACCTGACACGTCCTGACATGATCTGTTATGACGACTTCGGTTCGGTTTTTTCCGAAAGACTTCGGGTCTTTCCGGAAGACTTCGGGTCTTTCCGGAAGACTTCGGGTATTTCCAGAAGACTTCGGGTCTTTCCGAAAGACTTCGGGTCTTTCCGGAAGACCTCGGGTGTATTTCCGGACGACTTCGGGTGTTCATGGGGGATTCTGGGTAATCTCTGGGATTTTCCGGGAATTCGTGGGGGATGAGGTTAGGTTAGGTTCGGTGGGGGATTTCGTGGGGGATTCTGGGTAATATCTGGGGTTTTCCCAGAATTCGTGGGGGATTCTGGGTAATCTTGACACGGCGGCGGCGATATCTTTATATAATATAGAGCGATATACAGGGTGTTCCGGTAGGTTCATATTTCGAGTTTACTGGCGGATTCCTTGGCTTATTCTGAGACGAAACTTGTTCTTGCAAAATTTTTCTTGAAGCAACGGTTAACGAGTTAGAGTCAATTAAAGTCCGCCAATCCTGGCACAGATAAGCCAGCGACACAGGGCCGTTGCATTTCAATGGGGCTTGTCGGGCAGCGCCAGCGTGATCAGCAAGTTCAATTCGGGTGAAAGTCTGTATTCGGGGGTTTTTGGGGTCGCTGAATTCAAATCCGAAATCAGAATTTCCAAAAACAAAATGGCGTATCGAGAACGGTGAAAAATTTCTTCAAAACCCTGTTCAATTCGGGTGAAAGTCTGTACTTGAGGGTTTTTGAGGTCGCTGAATACAAATCCGAAGACGGGATTCCAAAAAACAAAATGGCGTATCGAGAACGGTGAAAAATTTCTTCAAAACCCTGTTCGATTCGAGTGAAAGTCTGTACTCGAGGGTTTTTGAGGTCGCTGAATACAAATCCGAAGTCGGAATTTCCAAAAACAAAATGGCGTATCGAGAACGGTGAAAAATTTCTTCAAAACCCTGTTCAATTCGGGTAAAAGTCTGTACTTGAGGGTTTTGAGGCTCGCTGAATAAAAATCCAAAGTCAGAATTTCCAAAAACAAAATGGCGTATCGAGAACGGTGAAAAATTTCTTCAAAACCCTGTTCGATTCGAGTGAAAGTCTGTACTCGAGGGTTTTTGAGGTCGCTGAATACACAAATACACAAATCCGAAGTCGGAGTTTACAAAAACAAAATGGCGTATCGAGAACGGTAAAAATTTTCTTCAAAACCCTGTTCAATTCGGGTGAAAGTCTGTACTCGCGGGTTTTTGGGGTTGCTGAATACAAATCCGAAGTCAGAATTTCCAAAAACAAAATGGCGGACTCGAAATGAACGGCTAGTTTTTGAAGAGTCGATTTGATTTGCAGGGAATAGGTACATTTTTTAGGAGTCTTCAAGGCTGCTGATAATAAATATGGAGTCTAATTTTGAAAATCATTATTGATAATGAATCGAATAGAACTACTACTACAACGTGTCACTCAAATCGTCCCAGGTTCTCGAAGGATGCCCGTGCCTCGCTGTGCTTTCCGTAAAAGTCGTCATCTAGTCAAACCTTCAATTTCAGTTGTGAAAAATACCGAAACGTTGAGCCAGGTGTCGGAATTTTCGGCAATTCCTTTTCTATCCTGTTCGCTTGTTGCGACGTTTTCCTGAATTCGGATACCTCGGATTCGGATGTTTTTAGGGAATCTTTTTGATTTGGCGACAAAATTTTATGGACGCTCCTGTTTTTCTTAAATTTGTGCTTCGATAATTTTTTACCGTTTTCGATCCGCCATTTTGTTTTTGTGAATTTTGTATTCAGATTCGTATTCAGCGAGCCGAGAAACCCCCGACTACAGACTTCTACCCGAATTCAGAATTATGTGGGCTTTTTCGAGATTTCGGACCACTGTGCGCCGATCCCGCGCCGCGGATCTGCTCAGAGTTCCCGCGGGAGGCGATTCTCAGTGATTAACTATGAAATGATGAAAATAGTTCAATAGAAACGTCGTATTCTTGTTGAATTAACCATTTCCGACGATAATTGGGTAGTTTGTATTTTTTGATTAGTTAATTTCGACCACTTACTCTTGCACTTCGAACACGCGGCTTCGACTGGAAATCAACCTTAATTGTGGAATAACAACAATGCAGCATTAAAACTCGATATTTCGGTTTTATTCGCCATTTTCCATGATAGGTGGGTATTGGTGATTTTTTTAATAATTTATTTCGACCACTTTACTCCTGTGTTTCGAACCTGTAGGTTGAAAATCTACCTTACTTGTGGAATAATAACAGTGCTACATCAAAACTCGATATTTCGGTTTAATTTGCCAATCACAACGATGATTCAGTATTTTCTATTTTTTAAATAATTAATTTCGATCGCTTTACTCTTCAGGACTGAGAATCTACCTTAATTGTGGAATAATAACAATGCTACATTAAAACTAGATATTTCGATTCAATTAGCCAATGACAACGATGAATGAGTATTTTTTATTTTTTAAATAATTAATTTCGCCCACTTTACTCTTCAGGACTGAAAATCAACCTTTGGCGAATCGAATCGAAATATCAAGTTTCCATGTAGTGTTGTTATTATTTCCCAAGTAGGTGAGTTAGATTTTCAATCCTCAAGCGTAAAGTGGTCGAAATAAATTATTTAAAAAATCACCAATACACACCTATCATGGAAAATGGCGAATAAAACCGAAATATCGAGTTTTAATGCTGCATTGTTGTTATTCCACAATTAAGGTTGATTTCCAGTCGAAGCCGCGTGTTCGAAGTGCAAGAGTAAGTGGTCGAAATTAACTAATCAAAAAATACAAACTACCCAATTATCGTCGGAAATGGTTAATTCAACAAGAATACGACGTTTCTATTGAACTATTTTCATCATTTCATAGTTAATCACTGAGAATCGCCTCCCGCGGGAACTCTGAGCGGATCCACGGCGCGGGATCGGCGCACAGTGGTCCGAAATCTCGAAAAAGCCCACATAATTCTGAATTCAGGTAGAAGTCTGTAGTCGGGGGTTTCTCGGCTCGCTGAATACGAATCTGAATACAAAATTCACAAAAACAAAATGGCGGATTGAAAACGGTAAAAAATTATCGAAGCACAAATTTAAGAAAAACAGGAGCGTCCATAAAATTTTGTCGCCAAATCAAAAAGATTCCCTAAAAACATCCGAATCCGAGGTATCCGAATTCAGGAAAACGTCGCAACAAGCGAACAGGATAGAAAAGGGATTTGCCGAAAATTCCGACACCTGGCTCAACGTTTCGGTATTTTTCACAACTGAAATTGAAGGTTTGACGACTTTTACGGAAAGCACAGCGAGGCACGGGCATCCGTCGAGAACCTGGGACGATTTGAGTGACACGTTGTAGTAGTAGTTCTATTCGATTCATTATCAATAATGATTTTCAAAATTAGACTCCATATTTATTATCAGCAGCCTTGAAGACTCCTAAAAAATGTACCTATTCCCTGCAAATCAAATCGACTCTTCAAAAAGTAGCCGTTCATATTGAGTCCGCCATTTTGTTTTTGGAAATTCTGACTTCGGATTTGTATTCAGCAACCCCAAAAACCCGCGAGTACAGACTTTCACCCGAATTGAACAGGGTTTTGAAGAAAATTTTTACCGTTCTCGATACGCCATTTTGTTTTTGGAAACTCCGATTTCGGATTTGTGTATTTGTGTATTCAGCGACCTCAAAAACCCTCGAGTACAGACTTTCACTCGAATCGAACAGGGTTTTGAAGAAATTTTTCACCGTTCTCGATACGCCATTTTGTTTTTGGAAATTCTGACTTTGGATTTTTATTCAGCGAGCCTCAAAACCCTCAAGTACAGACTTTCACCCGAATTGAACAGGGTTTTGAAGAAATTTTTCACCGTTCTCGATACGCCATTTTGTTTTTGGAAATTCTGATTTCGGATTTGAATTCAGCGACCCCAAAAACCCCCGAATACAGACTTTCACCCGAATTGAACTCGCTGATCAGGCTGGCGCTGCCCGGCAAGCCCCATTGAAATGCAACGGCCCTGTGTCGCTGGCTTATCTGTGCCAGGATTGGCGGACTTTAATTGACTCTAACTCGTTAACCGTTGCTTTAAGAAAAATTTTGCAAGAACAAGTTTCGTCTTAGAATAAGCCAAGGAATCCGCCAGTAAACTCGAAATATGAACCTACCGGAACACCCTGTATATCGCTCTATATTATATAAAGATATCGCCGCCGCCGTGTCAAGATTACCCAGAATCCCCCACGAATTCTGGGAAAACCCCAGATATTACCCAGAATCCCCCACGAAATCCCCCACCTAACCTAACCTAACCTAACCTAACCTCATCCCCCACGAATTCCCGGAAAACCCCAGAGATTACCCAGAATCTCCCACGAACACCCGAAGTCTTCCGGAAAGACCCGAAGTCTTCCGGAAATACCCGAAGTCTTCCGGAAAGATCCAAAGTTTTCCGGAAATACCCGAGGTCTTCCGGAAAGACCCGAACCGAAGTCGTCATAACAGGTCATGTCAGGACGTGTCAGGTCATGACAGGTCATGTCAGGACGTGCCAGGTCATGACAGGTCATGTCAGGACATGTCAGGTCATAACAGGACATGTCAGGTCACAACAAGTCATGTCAGGACAGGACTGTTAAAAACGGTAAAAAAAAACCACTCACAATTAGTATATGAATCATGGGATCCCAATCTTTCAGTAATCCGTGCAGAAACCTCATGTCAGGCGTAACAGGTCATGTCGGGTCATGTCAGGTCATAACAGGTCATGTCAGGTCATAACAGGTCATGTCAGGACATGTCAAGTCATGATACAGAAAACTGTTAAAAACTGTAAAAAACCACTCACACTTAGTATATGAATCATGGGATCCCAATCTCCCAGTAATCCGTGCAGAAACCTTTCGCGCGAAACCACTATAACCGAGATCACACTTTTTCATTCCATACAGAATTTTCAATTTCTTCTTCTTGACTTTTTTCACCATGTACAAAATATTACTGAATACAACCCGAATCGGGGGGTTAACGCGCGAAGCGCGCAGGGGGGCGAAGCCCCCCTAGTATATATATATATATATATATATGCGCAGGGGGGCGAAGCCCCCCTAGTATATATATATATATATATATCAAGAGAAATATAATAATATATTAATAATAATAATAATAATAAAAATTATAATTATAATGAGAACAACAATAATAGTATAGTAACTTAGTGTTAGACAAAAAAAAAAAAAAAGGGTGGTTCCAAAATCCTGGATCCAAAATCAGACAATAGTAACAGATTCACCACCAATGTGAAGAATTTGATGAAGTCCTTGGACCTGAGGATAACCTGTTAGTCCAGACTTTCTCTAGTTACATTTGGTTACTGTAGAGCTCAAAGAAACTGAGCTCGTCCCCCAAGTGAAGAAGAGTAGGAAATACTCAATTGGTCCTTTATATTAAAAACTATGCACAGATTACACGCCTAGAACTTAGGCCGCCTATCTAACTCCTTCGTTATCACACATGAAGTGCCTTCTGAAGCTGATTAGTAAAAACTTGAAATAATAGCTGCCTCTCTAAGCAAATAATGAAAATAATTCAGAATTTCACTGAATATCATATTCTTAACACTGGATCATCGAATTTGATTGAAAACAGATACACGTACTCAGAATTACTGCACATGTACTTGCGGCCAAGCGACATATTTAGTGATGTACAGAGACCTGAAAATGCTAGGCATCAGATCTATTGTGTACGAGGTACTCAGTTAGAGTTGATAACTTGAGAATAATTGTGTACACATACATGTAATGATGAAATTAATTATAAAACTATTTCTTGCCCTCAACGGGCTAAGGGCTAGGTTGTAGCAACTTCAAAGGAGAATAAACAAAGGTAAATGCATCAACCCAGAACACATATTACAAAGTCGATAGGGTGTATTCCTGAGTTCATTAAAAATAAAAAAATAAAAAAATAATAATAATAACAATAATAATGATAAATAATAATAATAATAATAATAAAAAAAAAAGAAAGAAAGAAACCATCAATCACACATAAAAATTGGGTAAAATGAAGTAGGCTCGCAGCAGTTCGCTTTTGCGCTATGACACGTAAGTCAAAGAATGCAAACAAATGGTTTGGTATTATTCGAGCGACGTTTGGGACTCCAATTGGCCTTGTCAGGCCTATAGTTTTGACCTTTATCTCATATCTATGAAAAATCCTGCAGGTCGATCCAGATCAATCTGATAGCCAGTCAGACAGATCAGTCTAAAATGTACAATGGCACATACCTTGGCTTAAGCTAATAAGGTAATAGCCATAGAGGAGTAGAAGAAGAAGAAGAAGATAGATCCAGTCTATACCCTAACCTGCGAAGCTTTTCCTGAATACAGTAGTTCAAAGAAGGCCATTCAAATACAAATGACAGGAAGATCGACTTAATTCTAAACTTCCTAGAGGCCGAGGAGATCTTTAAGAGCATGCTACAGTCATTTTTTTACTCTTCTTTACCGACCTTACCCAGTTTTCACTTGTTTTCACTGATAGCAAAGCCTACGCGTCACGAGTGCGGAAAAGGAACCAAGATGGCAATTCTAGATGAAATTCCGAAGATATACATCGGAAAACTTCTTTGTTTCATGCAACAATGAAGTCGTATTCTTTTAAACTGCACAAAATGGTAATTGTCGATGTCAAGCGGTGGTCGCGGCCATGATTGTGAGTTTCGCCCGCTTGACATCGACAATTACCATTTTGTGCAGTTTAAAAGAATACGTCTTCATTGTTGCATGAAACGAAGACGTTTTCCGATGTATATCTTCGGAATTCCATCTAGAATTGCACTATTGGTTCCTTTTCCGCGCTCGTGGCGCGTAGGCTTTGCTATCAGTGAAAACAAGTGAAAACTGGGTAAGGTCGGTAAAGAAGAGTAAAAAAATGACTGTAGCATGCTCTTAAGGCACAAATGTGAGGGCATATATTATTGTATCAGTTCATGCAGTTACGACAGCTTCTTGAATATTCTCCTTCCACATGGTCGAAGAGAACACGAACTAGAATCCAATACTTAATTACTACAACTGCACTGCAATCCTTAATCGCTAACAGCACTGAAAACTTGTTCATTCAAACCAATAATATCAGTATTACAATATCGGTTGGCGAATTCGGCACTACGAAAAAAAAATAAAATAAAAAGAAAGGAGAACTTTTTTCTGAAAAGTTTATCCAACGCTGATTCACAAATGTTTTGTTCTCACGATAGTTGATTATATTTCCAACTAAGTAACCTCAACAGCTACTAAGTTTTTCATCAGATGAAATCTTGTCTCGATGAATTGTTATAGCAAGTATTAAATTCATACATAGAAAGATTGGACGAAAATTGTTTGGTGTTCTCTAAACATCTACATTGTAAATTGTAATCTTGAGGACGAGACCCCGAAGTATAATTAAACGATTAAACGAACTTACCTGTAAGTGAAGTTCGATCGTAATTATACGAGGGTCTCGTCCGACGTGATTACAAACCCACCCTTAGCAAGCTTGGACCCGGAAAAATTTCAGGGAAATTTTGTCACCCTAATTGGTACAAACAATTGGTACAAACAATTGGTGCCAGCAATGGTACAAACAATTTTCAAAGGACTTTAAACATATGAGGATATATCGGGACGGTGGCGCCACCTTGGAAAGGGCGCACTTTTTTAAAACTCTGTAAACGTGGCATTAGCAGGTTGGAGTAGCGGTACTACATTGTAAATTTTAATCACCTCGGACGAGACCCTCGTATAATTACGATCGAACTTCACTTACAGGTAAGTTCGTTTAATCGTTTAATAGTAGTAGATAAACTGTTGTACACTCTTGAATAATCACTTGCTACTCTGAATAAAACTGTTTTCGATTTTTCGATTTTCGATTTTCGATTTTCGAAAAACAATTTCAGAATTTTCAATAATGTTCTCTTGGGGTCTTGAAGATGCGTCAATAGTTAACGGTTATTAAAAAAATCAGAAAAAATTTCAAAGTGTTTTTGAAAGTAAGGGGCAACCATATAAAAATCATTAAACGTATTAAGGTAAATACTTACTATTCGAAAACCATGTAAAGCATTCCTTCGGAGCTGTAGGTTTCCAGAAGTTCCACGATGTGTGGATGTTTCAGCATGTGACATATTGTTGCTTCCCGTTTCAAATCTGTAACATTAATTCGCATGAGACCTGCATTAATTATTAGTATAAATATTGAACTCTGTGAGTATAAAGTGAAGTCAAGTTCGGGGTATTTCTAAGTGTTTCTCTGCCTTTCCTGCAGTGGCTAGTCGTTTTTTATTTCTATATCCGTGCGCACACATCCAATGATCACTTTCTTTATTATTAAGAACATGAATTCATTGAATCCGTTGAAATGACAGAAAATATTGATTGTACTGATGAATCTTTTTCTGATAATTCATAGATGAACGGAAGATATTGATTGATTGATTTTACCGATGAATTTTGCTGATGAGAGATGAAAATTAAGCATGTTAGAATTCAGCTGTCAGCTTTGATAAGAGATAATCTATGCGATAATGTAACTGCGGACCGTCAGCAATCGGAGTTTTGACTGTAAAAATGAACTGCGAACTGCAATAATGTTGAAATTAATAAACATGTATCAATTGTATGAACTGAAGTCGCTGAAGATATTGATTTTACTGATGAGGGATCAAACTCGACTGGAAATTTGGTCAGGCTAGCCTGTCGTCCGACCCAGGCCTCGATCAGGTTAAAATCAGGTTCGCCACACTAGGGTACAGCTGATGGGGTCCTGATCAGGTGAGCATCAGCTCTACCTCAGTGAGGCGAGCCTGTTGGATCCCTGATCGGGGCAAGCTCAGGTAACCCTTAGTAAGGTGTAGCTGCTGGGGCCCCTGGCCCGTTTAGCCTGATACGGCCCTTATTGAGGCGTGCCTGCTAGAACCCTGGTCAGGTTGACCTCAGGCATGCCTAAGGTGTGCCCGGTGTGCCTGTTGGGCCTCCGGTCAGTTTAGCCTGATACGGCCCTTAATGCGGCGTGCCTGCTGGAACCCTGGTTAGGTTAGCTTCGGGCATCCCTTATCAAGGTGTGCCGGTTGGGGGTTGTCCACATATTACGTAACGCGATTATGAGCCATCTTTTACCCGCCCCCCATATAACGGGTCATAACAAAGGATCAACCCCTCCTCCCCCCCCCCCCTACTTGTTACGTAACAGTTTGCGATTGCGATTTTTGGTAACAAATTCGGGTGTTTTTATTCGTGGGAGCTAAATGGAAGATTCATACGCCTCAATGCTGCCACTTGATTTTAAGAAGCTGTATCTATACAACAAACGGTTACAAATTTCTATGGGCCGTGGGGCCAAAACAGCTGTGTTTCAATTGTTACGTAACAAAACTTGAGGCCCCCTCCCCCCTGACGTAACAAACCGTAACGTTCCACCAACCCCCCAAAATCGTGTTACGTAATATGTGGACGACCCCTTGTGCCCCTGTTCCGGTTGGTATCAAGCATCCCATACTGTTCGGCCGCCGGTCATGTTGGCCGCCGGTCATGTTGGCCACCGGCCTTCCCGACTCAGGTAGACCTGTTACGCCCCTTGTCAGGTTGCTGATAGGCATTCCTTATTACGCGTTTTACGCCAAGTGTAAAATGTGTAATTCATTCATAATACACACCCATTTGGTACGCTTTCAACCTGCTGGCACAAAGCAGGATAATCATTTGTATTAATATGTTAAAAGCTCTTATTATTAATAGGTCAAAGTTGTCATAATATCCAATGAGCAATAAGTAGTTTGGCGTAATAGGTAGGGCGTGCGATTAGTAATGCGAGCGAGCGATAGGTCCTGGATCAAAACCCGGTTAGGTCAAAACAATGCGAAGTTTTTCTGAAGTAAAATTGTATTCTAACGTCGGTATGGGGTCGAGTATGAGTGGTTCAGCTTACTCAAACCACAAAATTTGTATTTTGTAATTATATTTCCATTGTTTAATAATGCAAACACAGCTTCACTAATATAATCAGGGCTTGACCAGAAAGCCTGACCAGTAAGCCTGACCAGTAAATCTTATGTGGGCCTGACTAACACCCGCATCAGGGGGCCTGACCCGCTCCTGATCGATAACCTTGACGGCGGCCGGAGCAGGGTGCCTGATCAGGCTCTTGTGATGCTCACCTGATGTGGGCCTGATCACTTTACCTGATGTGAGCCTGATCGGGCAGTAGGGCAAACCGGGCCACCCAATAAACACAGTGGTGTAAAAATGGTGTAGATGTCCGGTGAAATCACGTGGAATACACGTGTATACGAGGATGTGACGTGATTTCACCGGACATCTACACCAATTTTACACCACCTGTGTTGATTGGCCAGGACCCTATCACTGTGTAAAATTCTAGTCGGTAAACTGCGGCGAGATGCAGCGAACTGTTATGTAGTTATGAAATATTATTCATTGAATTATTAAGAACATGAAATTTTACTGTTGAGCTATTCCTAAACAAATAAAAGTGTGTAAATTTAGTCTGAAGATACTGATTTTACTGACCAATTATACCAATGGGAAACGAAAATTAAAGCTATAAAAATTGAGCTGTCAGCTTGGAAAAGAGATGATCGAAACTGTTAGCTGTCAGAATTAAGTCTGAAGACAGCTCGGAACTATCAGCTGTAAGAACTAATATAACGGGCTACTCAGCCGGCTATGAATATAAGCGGACGGGGCAGGGGAAGGATAAGAAATACCAGGGGGGAACACCAGAATTCAGATGATTTCCGTATATTCTGCCAGTTCTTAAACCTAATTACATGAGTATCCTTAACTAACGTGTGTGTGAGTGTATGTGTGT